>JAECUM010004526.1:0-118179 GCA_016617855.1 Megalonaias nervosa
CATGTACATAGGAATAAATGCACAAGTGACTTCAAACCATACTCTTCGTCCTGATTTCATTGTTCCCGATAAAACATCGATGTAACTATTCATACACAACACATGGAAGCACTAAAGTCGATATATATAACTAAACTGGACCCTTCCCCCCCCCAACCAAACATCCAAGAACACGTATTGCACCGTGCGAGTGCATCTATTTTTAGAAAGAAGGCTTTTCTTAATATAACTACTCACTTTCTAGCTTCGTTACAAAAATTCATTAATAGGACTGCATATTTATGGTTGTATTATTTGTCTTCCTACTGGTAATAATGATATGCATTGGTTAAATAGTATTTGCTTCACTACTATACATATTTTTTCGTATTTTCATGAAATTGAATTATGGTATATCAGAAAACAACCTTGACCTTGCATTTTTTCGAATTCCACAACAGAGATTGTCACGTTTCTGACCTACATTATTAAATATTTAGGCTAAATCTCCTATCACATAATATTTAAACTTTGTTTTCATTATATTATATATTTTCCTGAATCTCTTTGCCCAATTGTTTACGAATATAGACAGTATAAAGAAGTGGTATATATATGGTGCGATGTCCGCCATTACAAGTTCGTTTACGGTTTCAAACTGATTTGTAAAGAAAATACGCAAATATGGCTGTTAAAATCTCCATTTTTAAAAAAGAAATAAATTAGAAAACGCTCTTCACCAATCATATTTTTTTCAAACTGATTTATAAAGAAAATACGCAAATACGGCCGTTAAAATCTCCATTTTTAAAAAAGAAATAAATTAGAAAACGCTCTTCACCAATCATATTTTTTAAAAGCAAATTACTATTTGCATATTGATGTTTAAATTTCAAAACAGAATTTGGTATATTTTCATCATAGTACAGTAGGCCCAACTTCCTGAAATCGAGCAGTGATATCTTGCTGAGGAAAGGGTTAATGATCAGTTAGCTATTAAAACATGCATGTGAATGTGCAAGAGTTTCTTTGTTGCCGTAAGCTGATTGGTATCAACACCACGTAAATACATTTCACCTTGGGTTACAACAGTGCGAGAACTTAATGGCTACAGCGAGGAGGCATCTCAAAAGTCGTAAGCTACAGCCATTTTACATCTGAAAAATCAGAGGGTGAAGTCGTTTTCGCTTTTCCAACAGAAGAAGGCGAAGTTTACATTTTTCAAGCGACTTTTTCGCCCACTTCGCCTGGTAGCGTGACCCCTGGACCTTACTTTTCCTCAACACTTTTGTGTGTACATTGTACATTCATAAAACATAGAGTTTTTTCATCCTGGAGGTGTTGCTCACCAGGGATAAAAGTAGGTCATCATGATCATGGCTTCATTCTCAATCAACCCCTGGAAAGCTTTTGGATTGTGCCATGGCAGAGAATAGCGATCTATTGAACTAGTGTTTTTACGTAAAATATTAAATAGGTTGTACACTTGATTGTACAAAGGTGAGGTGTGGTGGATCTTTAGGTGAAGGGGACAAGAGAACCTTGAGAAAATCACAAACTTTATATGGTTAACCATATTCCCATGCACATACTGTAACCTGCGATGGAACCCTTGAAATTCTGAGATTTGTACATTACAGTTGTGCAGTCTTCAAATAGCAGTAGCTTGTCTTTTCGAAGCCCAGTTTTCTTTTGGGAATGAAGATTACTTATTGAGGCCCTTAATTAATAATGAGGTAGTGTCTGTAAATTAAATAGATTTTTTAATTAATATTTATTTTTCAGGTTCAAACAGTTGAACAAGTGGGATGATGTCTAGACAGGAACCAGTTGTCAACCTTTGGGTGAAGGCCGAACCTTTTAGCTATGGAGCCTTCCCCATTGCACCTCACCCAAGGCTAAATATTAATGTAAGTCAATCCAGGTGATGGAAAGACTAGCCAACCAGATGTTTTGTGGGCAGGGGTGGGGTAGGGTGGTGGTTGTTTTAAGTCAGTGAAGACATGTCTTGCCTTCTTTAAAATATGCACAATTTTCACCTTAGATTGAGTTTTTAATGAGATCATTTAGAAGTTAGCAGATTTCTGCAGTTGTCTGTTGTAGAAGAGACCCAACAATGAATGTATTTATTTTCATGAAGTGACAGTATTTGTGTTGTAGAAGAGATTCTGCAATGAATGTATTTATTTTCATGAGGTGGCAATATTTGTGTGCTGTAGATGAGACCCTACATTTGATGTAATTATTTTCATGAGGTTGCAGTATTTGTGTTATAAAAGAGACCCTGTCATGAATGTATTTATTTCTTCTTTAAATAAATTACCCAATCATAATACCTTAGGAGAACTACTACTACCTCGCAGATCCAGCCCTCCCAGATACTACGTTTAGCTTAAGAAAGCTATAAGTTGTTTGCTGACCTAGATGGTGGTTGGACAGAGTGATCTCCCCCTAGGTATAAGGATTGGCAGGAAAAAACATGAACCTCTTGGTTACTAGTTCTGTTTGTGCCAAAAAGCCAGAATCTACATGGAATATACACCATTACAAGTTGGTGGAGTTTTTATCTTCTAAGGAAAGTATATTCCATCTATATTTCCAACTTTTTCTCTTCCTATACTGACAAAGTTCTGCCTTTAAAATTTGCCTATACTTTATCGTCGTCACACATTTAGGTACTTGTGTAGGGAGCCTAAGTGACTTCACATTAAGTTCAGGCTATAATTATTTTATGTACATGCAAGCCTCAAGTGCTTATAAAAAAACCCCTAATATATCTGCAGTTCCATTAGAAGCAGGTGCATGTCGGTGAGTTTCTATTCCAAGGCATGCATAACATCCAGGCACTTTACTTGTACAGGCAGTCTGTGGGCATTTTTCCATGCAGATAATTGCCTCATAATGGATATTGTCACACCTACTGTGTATGTATGTATATTGGTGCCTCAGTTACCTTTTATGTGAAGATTTTTGTGTGTAATATAGAAATGTGTCGTGTACATTTCTGTATTGCTTCTGCTCTGATTGGACAAATACAGGTAAGCTTTCTATACACTGTTTACTCAGTTGCATGTTGCTCATGCATGTTTCTATCGGCAACACTTGAGTCATGTTTGTCTGCATAAGCATTCTATCATATTTAAAAAGAACTTAGTCCCTTGTGTGGGTAGCCTATGTGACTTTAACAAGATAGGTTCAGACTTAAGTATTTATGTGTGTACATGTCTTAAGAAACTCCTTAAAAATGTATAATTCTGTCATTTCTGGTACATACAGGTGAGTTTCCTTTATCACAGCATCCTTAGCCTTGGAACTCCTTGCTTCAATGAGTCTACCTGTACATGGTGTCCTTGACCTTCCCTACAGGTAGTATTGTAATTGAGATCATCTGCTATCACTGTTTTCCAGGTAATCACCATTTGTTATAGCACTGCGCCCACTCTACATTCAAGCAACATATGTGCAGGCCCACAGGTTTATACTACTCCTCCCTACAGGTGGTATTGTCATTTTATTTTACCTGTACACTTCATTGCTTTATTAGACTGTCTGTTATCAATTTCTGGGTCAACTTTTTCAGATTTAGCTCTGCACTGACATTGCGTTCTAAAGGTAGGTGCAGGTCTACAGTTATGTACATTTTGCTCAATTTTTCTTACAGATTAGAACTATGGACAAAGTACAGAAGTGCACAGCTAAGGACAAAGACATTGCCAGTCTGCATGTTGACCTTTCCTCAGTGTGAGAATTTCTGGCAGACTAGGGAAATAAGTCAACTCATACCCTTCAGCTATGAAGTGCCGGACATAGAAACAGTTCCAGCACCCAAGTCACCACCACAGGACTCAGCATTATTGGCAACTCCATCTACCATGCCTCCTCAGGGTTTGACTTGATTTCTATTGCGGAACAGCGAGATACAGAGCTAAAGAAACAGTCACGTTTCCTCTCACTCATCAGAAATACGGAATGGTTTCTTGGATCAAACATCCCGTAACCTGTCCCAGCCTGGTGATTATGATGATATCCTCCCAACATGGATGGCCTGTTTCCATGGCGACTGGCCTAGGCCATATACTAGGGATCATGAAGGGCCAAAACAACAATTTGGATTTGGATTTTTAACGTAGCTTTAAAAGTTTTTTAGTCATAGTTCTACAATATCTTCAGTGTGGCAGTTTATAGTAATGTCTAGCACTGGGGCATCATGCCACAGACATGTAGCACAATGTCCCACCCAGTCACATTATCCTGACACCAGGTCGACCAGTCCTAACACTAACCTCTTAATGCTGAGTGCCAAGCGAGGCAGCTGTTAGTGCCATTTGTATAAGTCTTTGGTATGACTCAGCTGGGGATTGAAACCACAACCTCCCGCATCCAAGGCAGATGCTCTAACCACTAGACCACCAGAGCAGTCAAAATAACAATATTAAGGGCTCAATCACTAACAGTTCAGCTTCCAGTACATAGAACCCGACTTTTGCAGACATATACATGGACCAGTCTAATTCACATACTGCCTTGAGACATTTGTTTGGCACGATGCCAAGAGACTCTTTACACAGTGACTCTCTCAAAGTCAGTTTCTAAATCAGGGCATTCTCTGAGTTTAGTGAGGGGCAGACCTCATTACAATTTGCCAGATAATTCTCGTGCCATACAGGAGACTTTAGCCTCACCTCATGCAACCAAGAAGATGTTTGTTCTCCAGTGATGTCATCACTTCTAGACCATCTGATTTCACAGGAAGATTCAGCCTCAGTTGAGGATCTTTTCTGCCTTTGACCATCAGAGTTCCGCCCTCCTCCTCCCACTTCATCTGCAGCCTGGACCAGAACTCCAGCAGCTGTTGATTTTTTGATGAAATGGAAGAGTCCAACTTAAATTACTTCCAGTCTGGGAGAGATGCAGATATTCTGACCTGCCTTCAGCTGTAGTTTGCTTTGATGTGAGCAACCATAAACAAGTACCAGTTTACTCAGCTATGGTAATCGTGCCACTCAACTGAGCAAGTATTCAATCTTTAATTGATTGACAATGATAGTCAGTGGTTGGTCAGTCCAATAAATTTTTTTGGGGGGGGCCCAAATAATATTTAGTACCGCTATTATGCAGGGCATCCCATCCTGCTCAACCCACTTTAGATTTTACAATAGGTAATTCATGTGGATTAATGTTGCAGAACAAATGGTTACTGACATTACTGCCAGACAGAAATCCCCTTTTTCCCTTGCCAGTTTCATGTTCAAACATTTAAAAGTGTTTCTGAGTACTATTGTAATTTGATTCTTTCCCTTGCCAGTTTCATGGTTCAAATGTTTAAAAGTGTTTCTGAGTACTTTTGTAATTGGATTCTTTCCCTTGCCAGTTAGACATTTAAAACTGTTTCTGAGTACTATTGTAATTGGATTCTTTCCCTTGCCAGTTTCATGGTTCAAACATTTAGAAGTGTTTTTGAGTACTATTGTAATTAGATTCTTGAACCAGTAGCAGAATGAGAAAAAATTTTATGTTTATTTTGTTGATTAGTACTGTTAGGTCGAAGATTATCGTTATGTCATGTATACCATATTCAGGTCTGATCCCTTTATTTTTTATTGTACATGGTCAGTGCTGCAAAAATAATGAATATTTTATGTATAATTTTTCATTCTCGGAAATAAAAAAAATACATGAAATATGGTAGGCATCATTTCCAGCAGTCTGTCTGTGTTCAACAAGACCATATTTTCATTAAAATATATGTTATATATTTTACCTATTTTATTGAAGCAAATCTTTAAAGATATTTTTGTTGGCCAAAGTGGCATGATGATATCACACATTCTTTTATATCATCACATCAGTATTAGCTTTATTTTTTTTAGGCCCAGGTCCTTAGAGTCCTTCTAAGAGTCCCACTGTTATTTGTATAACATGTTTCAAAAGCTGTAGAGTACCAAAAAGAATTTCACACTTTTGTGACAGTGACTCTGTGAATGGGGTCAGAGAGAACCCTAAATATCATCAGTTGTGGATTGACACTTTGTTTAAAGCTATTCAGGATGTAAACATTCAAAATATGGTAATATGGTAAATATAAGGTAGCTTCTTGTTTTTATCTCAAAATTTGACATTTGTCACTACATTAATTTAAATGTTGATGTTATAAAGATTTGCATCTCATTTGAAATTTATAATTCTTTTGTTGTGATTTTATTTTTTACATTTATCAGCAACATTTATGTGTTTATTATAAAATGATGTAAAAGAAATTATTATACCATATACGCTTGCTTATAAGTTGTCCATCTGCAAACTGTACATACCTAGATTAGCTGTGACATAATGTGCCAGCAGATCTGGGTCTATGCATTTTGTTAGGAGTAATTATTAGAACAAAGAACATGGACCCTGATCTGCTGGCACATTAATCAATGGTAGATCAGGATTTGTGTTGTTTGCAGTTGGACTTGTAAGTTAAAGTACCATCAAGTACTTACAGTACATATTTTTTTTTCTTCAGAATATCAAGAAGATTGTGATCTATGCCAAAAACAAAGGAGAGGCAGGCTTTCCAAAGATAAGGTATTAAATGAAGCTAATTTAATAATAAATCCAAAATACCATATTTCTTTGATTTGATACATGCAAGGTAATAATTACAGGATTAGGAAACAGTTGTGTCCCTTCCTTCAGAGAAAACATTAGCTGTATTAAACAGTTGATTGCATTCTTACAATCTCTGTTAATCACATGCTTGGAATTAAATTTTGCACAATCAAAATCGGTATAAATGTTTTCTTTAAATCTGTAGAAATTTTCAGTTTTAGAGAGTTTTAATGGTGGCATTTTGAGACAGATTGTAATGTCACACATGGGCAGTGAAAATTTGGTAACTTAAACATCAGTCACTTCAGGATGTCTGGTTTTGTAAAATTAACATTTACAGCATAGTTTTAAATGACGTGATCATTACATTATGCAGTTTCGTGTTACAATCAAATTAGTCTGAAGTGAATTCTCTTCCCCTTCAAAATAGTTGAATTGGTGGGAAAATAGGGAGTAGTGAGTGTTAAGAGGGCAAAATTTAGAATTAAAAAAAAATTGCTTTAGTAGCTGTTTCACTAAACCTTTTAGATGTATCATATAATCACAGAGGAAATACTCATTGCATATTATAAAAAGATTACAAGTTATTTTTAGCATTGATTTAGCAATTTTTGTGTGCAAAAGACTAACCTTGAAAATAGGTTACAGTTGAAAATAAGTGACATATTGGGATATACACCCATTCATCCTGCTTTTACAGGATGGAATGTGACAAAGATGTTACTAGTAATTAGTCGGTGAATCTTCACAGAGAAATAACATGCTTGTGACTGGGCTACAAATATATGAAATATCATCTGCTTCTTTAAGATTCATGTGTGAGTTTTCTTTGGAAAGTTCATAGATCGAAATATAATTCCAGACATAAGTAATCATTCATTTGACAAAACAGTTGATAAAAACATGAAAATACAATTTTTAAACTGTTTTACATTGCATTCTGAACAGATTTTTGTTTCTGTTGGTTTTAATGGCACTTTTAACACTGTACTGGCTTAATAATGCTGAGGAGATGGGAGCTAAGTGTCTTCCCAAGGACACACTGAGGCAATCAACCTGGGCTGGTGGATGGTATTGAACCAGTGACTCTTGGATTATGAGTCTAATGCACTACCACCTGAGTTACTGTTGTTTCTGTCTTTGAACAGAAAAATACACAGAAGAGTTGATATTATACTCAGAATATGAGAGCATTCATTAGTCAGGAAAAGAGGGTGTGAAGATGTTAACTTAAGACAAAGACAACTTTATTTTCTCTGCATATATGAGCAAAATGATGTAAAAGAAAATGAAAAAGTCAAGAAAGAGCGTATGAGACCTTGTAAAAATTTTTACAGCCTTTTACAACTGGTTGTAAATTGGTTACGCAGGCCTTTCGTTGCACAAAATATATATGATCTTGTAAATTGTGTCATACTGAAACAAATAACTCACCAACATACAATAGTCATTATATATTTCTATCATTTAGAGCTGTTTATCTATGATTTCAATGTAGTTTCAAAGAAATTTTAAAGAAATATGGGTTGTGGTTCATGATATTTGTGTTACAAGCAAATTTTGTTTTCTGTAACAATGCAGCATGCCTTTGTTCTGAAGATGCATTAGGTTCTTCAACTCAGTCATTGAAGTTCTTGAGAATGTTTTATTGCCTTACATTCAAGCATCTGTAAACTGTAGGATTATGAGTGAAGTAAACCCAATGATTTAGATGTTGCCAAGTGCAATAAAGCATGTAAATGAAGATCACTTTGTGTAACAGATTAATCTTCTTAGAAATGGAGGTATGCTCGAAGGATTTTGAACTTGCATGAACCAATTCATTAACCAGTACTTGGTAGAGAAGGTTTGGAGCTCAGTCAATTGACGATCTACTATAGTAGAAACAGCCATATCCAACATTTGTGAAGTTAATAAAAAATGTAAATGTTTGATGAAACTGACAGTTTAAGGAGGATAAAGTTACAATTGGCTAAACTTATCAATAGAATTTTGCAAAACTACTAAAAGACATTGATTAGTGATGGAGTATTTATTACTGTAATTTCCTTACTTCAAGAGGTTAAATACAAAGATTACTGCAAGAAAATGTACACTGACCTATCAATTGTTAGGTCATTTTGGATTGCTCAGTCTCTTAGCTGTGTAAAAATATCACTTTGAAATACATGGCATCAGTCATGTGACAAGCATATTGCCTTCTCATGCCCTTGACCTTAAAAACTCAATTCAGTTAATAATGCTAACAAATAATTTAGTCCCACAGCACTTTGATTATTTTGATATGACTTTAATTTGAATTTCTACCGTATTTTAATTTTTTGATTTCAGCACATAATCTATTCTTCATTTTACAGCTACAGTGTTTGGCGGCACATTGCTTGTAACAAGCTGCATCTTTCCGAATCCTTGGCATGGATGTAAGTAAATTCCTAACAATATTGTTTTCAGAAATTATATGGGAAAAGGTCATTTGAAATAGCAATAAATAGGGATATTTGGAACCTAGAAAGTTATGTTCAGTCACCAAATACATACATTTTACACCAGATGTAATTAAGAAAGTAATTTTAAACCTGTGGAAGACTTGTACATAAGCAACACATGCAATTCTAATGTTAAACTACAGGTAGATAAATGTTACTAAATCATATGCTGAAACCAGCCCAAATTATGTCATTGATAGGTTTTAATTTTCAAACTTAGATGCAATGTTATTTTTTAGAAAAAGAAGAAACTGAAGCAGTATGCATGTATGTATATAGGTATGTAGGTAGGTAGATAGGTAGTTGGGTAGGTAGGTAGGTAGGTATGCAAATTAAAAGTTCTATAAATTTAAAGATACTTATTTTTCAGAAGCAAAGCTTTGGAAGATAAACCCATCACAGATCATGTACACTATAGATGTAAATCCTCAACTCTGAGATTCAGGGTGTCTGAGTGGTCTAAGGCACATGCCTTTACAGATAATCCAAGCATCTCATTTCTGTCCACATGAGTAAACTCTTTTTGACCATTGTGGGTTTATAAGAAAGCTTGACAGTAACTTCTTGTGGTTTATGGTTCATCCTGTGATCTTCATGGGTTTTTCCTCCACCAAATATGTTGGTCACAATGTATAGCCTATCAGGAGCTGAAAAATGTTGTTAAACCAGAAAACCAAACATACCATATGCTCAACCCAATTGTTCTCAAGGTCACATATGCTGCATATTGATTCATTTAATTTCTTTCCAACACTTCTGGAGCTAATTAGACATACATCAACATTTACATTCGACCAAAGTCAAGACAAATGAAGGTCACTTTTTCAGTCCAAAAGAATAAATTTCTTAATCTCCTCAATAGCAGATTATTGTTATGATATATTCTACAGTTATGTAGTTAACAGAAATTTTAATAAAACTTGATCAGGCCTATGAAAGATCTATACATTTCTTCCTCAAAATACATTACCCAATCATAATAAGGTCACTGCCTCACAAAACCATCCTTGAAAAACCAAACAAAGATGTTACAGCCATCTTGACTTGCTTTAGTAACAATGGTGCTAAAAGGCTGTCCACTTGCTAAAAAAGGAAGTCCGACAAGAGTAGTGTCTCCTTGGATGTAGGGATTGGCACCGGAAACCCAATAGTTGCCAGTTACTACTTCTGTTGATGTCAGGGTGCGCACTTATGAAGACCTCTCAAATTCCACAAAGTTTAGTGCCTTTTACCCAATGGTGTCAATTCTTGGAATGTTCACACTTTATGGAAATATATTTAACCTATTGTCTCAGGTGGTGTCATCATCAACAAATTTGCGTTCAAGTCTGCTACATCACAGTTGAATCAGCCAGTTCATATTGAATCTTCCATTCACCCCATGGTCTTAAGCAGAATCTGTGTCTGCTGTGGTCAGCCCCTTGTAGACTTTTGTACAGTAAAGCAAAGCTTCTGGCCCTCATGTCTCCTACGCCAGACCTGAGTGTCAACTGGTCCTAATCACTCCACTCGAGTGAGAAAATTCCTGAATCATCGACCATCTAATTTAAATAGTGTATATTCCCTGAAATTTCCCTCTCCTGGCCTGCTCAAACAATCCTGAATGCAGGTTTTTCTGTCTGAATAAGGAGAAACTGTGCTGCACACATGGCTCATATTTAACAAGTACTCATATATAAATTGTTTGAACAAGTGATCACTAGGTCAGAAAGTCCCATCACTCTGAAAGTATATGAATTTAAGTGGAGAGTTTCTGCAAGTGAAATGAACAAAACTAAATCAGCCATTAGAAACCTCATTATCACAAATAGCTAACTCCACATTGGGCTATTTTAAGAGTGGCAGTTGGCCCCATCATCACCAAGAGCTACAATTCTATGATCTCAGACATGCTTTGACTGTCAACAATTCTATGATCTCAGACATGCTTTGACTGTCTGCAATTCTATGATCTCAGACATGCTTTGACTGTCTACAATTCTATGATCTCAGACATGCTTTGACTGTCTACAATTCTATGATCTCAGACATGCTTTGACTGTCTGCAATTCTATGATCTCAGACATGCTTTGACTGTCTGCAATTCTATGATCTCAGACATGCTTTGACTGTCTACAATTCTATGATCTCAGACATGCTTTGACTGTCTACAATTCTATGATCTCAGACATGCTTTGACTGTTGAAGAGAAAGGACATAGGCCCTAAAAAGGACAGCTCTGACTTTTCCTGAAGACTGATAGATTTGTCCTTCCAAGTGGAAGCAATCAGTACTTCTGACATGCCTGAACAAGCACCATTGACGCTCCAGTCCAGAACTTCAGTGACTCATTTCTTTGTAAGAACTGCTTTCTAGTCACTGTGGCTACTGAAGGTGGTATAAGTGAGTGATTTGCCATGTTTCTAGCTTTTACCATCAAGATCTTTAATTTTGAAAGCCCATTTCAGCCTGGTGGGGGCAATAACAGCAGTGCAACAGGCTACCCGTCCAAGTCCCTCTGTGGCTTTGTTATAATGTGGGTCACTCAATTTCTACGTGGGAGCAACAGAGTTTTCTTTGATCACATGACATGCATTTCTTAATGCCAAGAGCTAACCGTAGCCAGGATGTTTTCATTTTAACAAAGCAGCTTCATATACTGTAGATGACTTGTTTCTGAGCTGACTCTAATGAAAGGGGATCTAACTCTCTCCTCCTTTTACCTACTCTCATAATATATTATGATCAAGTAATGTATTTGAAGGAGAAACCTACTTTTCAAAGTTGAATATGTTTCTTCAATAATACTTAATGAGTCATAATATGCACGTACCCTTGCAAGCCCTTCCAGCAGTTACATTCATGTAGAGCATGTGTTTCTACTCCAGTAGGATGTTATGACTATTGAGTTTTAGGCTCCAATACATATATATATATATGAGCGGAGACTACTCTTGTATAGCTCCTTTTTTTAAGCAAGCAGACTACCTTTTAGCACCATTATTTTAAAACCAAGCCAAGGCAGTTTTATAGCTTGGGGAGGGGGCTGGATTTGCAAGGATTGTGGATGTACTCTGTGGATGCACTACTAAAATATTATGATCAAGTAATTGTTATTGAAGCAACATATTCTATCCTTTAAAATTGCTTTTTCATTTAATTTTCGATGTCATCATTCTTTATAGAATATGTAAACAGTCACTTTTAATTGAAATAATAGCATTTTTGTGTACATAATGAAGTTTTTGTACTTTAAAACTTCTTCCGGCACAGCTTAAGAAATTGTGATCCATTAATATAGACCAAAAAAATGAATAAAAGTAAAATAATTATTCAGTGAATTCAGTTTTATTTGTGGCGTACCAATTTTTGCGGATTTAAATTTTACTACAAACTTGAAATTGAATGACCAACAAACATTATTCCATGTATGAAAATAATAGGACCCTTTTCCTCATATTTATGAAATGCTATTTTCTGCAAAATCACCAAAATTATGTGAACAAAAATAAATTAATTTACAGTATCATTGTCAGAAAAAATATGTATATGAATGTCTAGAGAAGAAATGCATGCTGATTTTCTAAAACAATATTGTTCACAGGTATTTCTCAAGGTGTCATTTTCTAAGTGAAAATACTTCAGCTGTGGAAAGATTAGAATGGGACCACCATTTTGCAGGCAGCAGTAAGGATGAAAAAGGTAAATAGTTAAAAATTAATGTATTATTTTGTGGTTAAATAGAGTATTTGCATGTAGCATTAACCTTGTCTGTCTACATGTCTGTCTGTCTGGTTTAGTTTTGAGTGTTAGTCAGTGTTCTGGCTTTATGGTGGGTATTTGTGTTCCATGAATACTTATTGTGTCATGATAATCTCTAGTATCATATAATTAATTTCATATTCCTGTCTTGTCTTGAAAATCACAAAATTTTTTGACTAGCACAAAAAGAATCAAGGCATGTTATGCTATGGCAGATCGGGATCTTTGTTGTTTGCAGTCTGACTTGTCTTATAAGCAAGTATATATGGTATGGTTTTATTGAAATAACATATTTGACTCCAAATATTGATTTCTTTAAAATGAACTGTATTATAGTATCCTTTAATGCATTTACCACTTTATACATGCAATCCAAATGGGAACAGTATAGATCCAGAGCTGTTGATGGATGATGCACTTTGCTTATGCAGTTTGCTTGAGATCAGAAGTAGAATATACTTTGAAGTCCTGATCTGCCTGTTATGCAAGTCTGGATCTGCATTATTCACAGTTTGGCAAGTGTTTTATGTGAGCAGATACTGCTATTATTTAGTGCTTTTATTTCTCTTTTCAGAAAATATGAAGAATCAGGTGTCCGTTGTTACCTTTAAATTTGTCCTTCACCTGTACATACAGCAACTTCACAAAGTGTCACTTAAAGCGTCCTTGGTAGCCGGTGATGAGTATCCTTTAAATCTGTTAATACATGTCCAACCATTTGGCAGTTTTTGAGCAAAACCTTCATATCTGCTCATTTTGATTTGCTCTCTTCTACAACAGGTTTGGCTTGGGTTCTTATTTTGTGGCACAGAAACACATGTAGTTTGTTTAGTTCAAGCAGCAGGAGTAAAGTTCCTTGTGAAAATTCAATGTCAGTGGCCGACCTGGGCTGATCTGATGGTAGGATTTGATTAGCACCCTTTTGGACATGAGCCAATAAACCACCATGGTTTCTACAACAGGAGAGAAGATGCGTTCAGTTGAAAGTCCAACTGGTTTGGATGTAATTTTAAAAGATGATAACCTTTATTGCCATAGCTTTTATGACACTTGCAAGATTTCCCCAAGTCAAAAAATGAATTGGCCCTTTTGATGGGCCAGTGGCCCATTTAGTGACATAAAGCAGTTCAGAATTAAGAAAAATAATGGCACGGTTGAAAAGTGTAAGAGCCATTAACAAAATATGCTGATCATTGCTTGATATTGCCTTTTGGAGGAAAAAAAATACCGTATTTGAATGTATCATATGAAGGGGTCATTCTAAAATGGGTTCAGTTCACTATATCAGTTACACTTTTTTCCATAAATATATAATGGCTTATCCTGGATACATCCATGAGTGGTGTTGTGATGATAGAGAATGATGGCAAAAATGACTTTCTTCCTTTATAACCTTATTGGAATTTTGCCATTTTGTTTTCATCTTATTTTACTAAGTGAAGGTTTGGTATCCACTACAGGCTTTAATAACCTTTGTATTTATATCAGACAACATTTGAAGTCATCCAACTGTGCCAGTCTGTATATGGATGCCGTATTTAGTACATATTTATTAGTTATTTATTTGTTACGTATTTATTATATTATTATATTTATTCTGTATTCCTCTTCCACTGGGTAATTGGAAGAGGCAGAAGAGCTTCAGAGAAAGAGCTATATTCAAATTGAAGAACTGGAAAAGGCCACTGCTTCTCTCAGAATTGCAAATTGAACCAGAGAAGATGTGTTTAGGTGTTTGATTGGGTTCTGTAAACTTTATTCTGATATCAAAATCATGAACAATGGTCTAACTAGCAGCTGGCAGTTTAATTAAAAACCTACTTCATTGAGTTTGCTTTTACATTCTTTTGTTATATTGCTGCATTGCTCCAACCTTGTACTGTTGAATTTGTGCAAGCAGCTTTGAAAGATAATGTGAAAACAGCATGCAAAACCAGATGTGGTGATTCTCCTCAATTGAAAACAAATGAAGAACCTTGCAGCAAGCTAACAGGAAGGAAAAGTTTTTTTAATGTCCAGAATCTGAGTGATTGCCAGTTTTTGCCACTGAAATAATCAAGCTTATTGTTATTAATATTCAAGTTTAATAAATACGATTATTCACTTTTTTGCTGCAAATAGTGACAAACCTTTGATCAAAGACAGTGAAAATCTACCTGTATACATTGTGCAAGATTTTGAAACCTTGACCTGGTTATCAGATGGCCCACAAGATCATCATCCCCAGATCTGGATGGGAGATCTACACCTAGAAACTCCAATAAGGTATGTATGATATGGAGCAGAGAAGGTAATTTGAAGTACAAACATTTTACACAGGATTTTTGAACATTTAGCAACAAATCACATCAAGTTCTGAGAATTATATTTCATGGTAAAGACTATATTATAAGATGGCTTACGTTTAGAGTGCACATTTAAATATTTATTTTGCCCTGGTTTTTTGGTGTCATCTCAGGGCCTGAAAATTGCTGCAAGACTCGGGTCCAGGACTGATCTTTTTGGTTGTAAAACTGTCATAGATTACCAGAACTAGCCTGTCATACCTTATAAATTTTCATTGTTTTCTATAAAATTGAATAAATTTTGATATTACATCCATACAATTTCTGAACTGAGTCCTGAAAGTGCACTTTTGCAAGCAGTAGTTGATTCTTTGATAGTGAGACTGGTGTTGTAATAATAACCAGAAATTAGTAAAGTCAGCTTGCAGTGTGCAGAGCACCAGTCTTATCTTAACCTTTGTCAGTCAGATGTTTGTCTCACCTCAACCTTAAGAAAACTGAGCATCTCTTGTATGGGTTTACTGAGTTTCATATGTCAGACTTTGTTGTTGGACCGGTGCTTAGCTTATGCAGACCTGGGCATGGTATGGTCCCACTGGTCTTTAACCAGTGATCCGAAACAAACTTTTCAAGCCCAGCATCTATGGTAAGATACAGAAAGGTGTTGGCAGTGATAATAATTGCAGTATTGTCTATAATATTAAGATTTAGTGCCCTAATCTTTTAGTGCTTGGGTAACTTTAAGGTTGAATTCATGTTACATCAAGGTAGTAGTCAGGTGACATTATGGTAACAGTCAAGTAACGTTAAGGTAGTACTCAAGTAACATTAAAGTAACTGTCAGGTAACATTAAGGTAGTCTTAGGTAACATTAAGGTAACAGTTAGGTAACAGTCAGGTAACATTACAGTAACACTCAGGTAACCTTAAGGTAACACTTGTGTAACATTCAGTATTGCACTGTTCACAAAAGATTGTGTTGTGGAGAACACTTATATTGATCTCTTTTCCTGTTTAGAGTCTTGATGACCACAGTCATATGGTATTTGTACAGAACAACCTTCATGAGATTCTGGATCTGCTAGTGGAACCAGGTATGGGCATGTGCATTCTTTTTTGGTGTGTTTTTTGTAATTTTTTTTATAACTAAACAAGTTGACATGATTGTTATGTAAGCTACAATTTTTTATAGGGTTAGATATGAACTTGTATATATTCATACATGATACCTATTTATAGGTATTGTATAGGAATTTAAAATTTTAAAAAAATACTTTGAAAGCATAATGTACCGATCTGAAGACAGTCCATACAGTGATGCAAAATGACTTAAAGAAATAAAGTATGGATGTATTACTGATTTCCTGTTGAATATATATATATATATTGTTACAATATTTTGATCTATTGCAAAATACTTCTATTGGACCTTCATAATTATGAGAGCTATGAATGTAAATTTTGTTTTTTTTCTTGTATTCAGCTTCAGAGTTGTAAATTTAAAATTTTTTAAATGTATTGTCTGACAAAACAAGCATAGGATGGTATATTTTAAAGGTGTCAGACTGCCCAGAGCATGGGTCATAATTGCTTCTTAATCTTGTATGCTTCCAACAGCAAGGCAGAACAAGGTATACACTGCTGTGCCCAAATGGCCCCATTTATACTGCTGTGCCTGAATGGCCCCATTTATACTGCTGTGCCCAAATGGTCCCATTTATACTGCTGTGCCCGAATAGTCCTGTTTATACTGCTGTGCCCGAATGATCCCATCTATACTACTTGTGCTGGAATGGTCCCATTTATACTGCTGTACATACTGTCAAGTATCAAACAGAATTTCCACTTTACATTGTCAGCAATCTATAACAATAAATACCTTTGCTTCAAGGACAAGTAATGACACGGAGCAAATAGGAAAGTAAAAATAAGTCAGGCAAACAAAGCACCTGTCCAAGAATTGTTGATTGGTTGGTCACATTAACAACAGAAAATCAAACAAGTTTGTTGGCATAAATTGCCATTGAATAAATACATAACAATTAATAAAATATATATCACTGTACTTTGTCTGTTGTTTTCCTCTGAGTTATTTCAGATGTTAAATATGTGCAATAAGCATTAACAATCATGAATTCGAGGGAGAGAGATGATCATGATGAAGATTTTAAATTGAGGAAGTTGAGTAGTTTCAACAGCAAATAGTTGGATCAGTTCCCATGGTTGACATGAGAAAATATTGAATACACTTTTTGCATGTTATGTCAAAGTGACTCAGAACTTTTTTCAGTCTCAGTGTTTTAGATTTTTAAAGTTAGCCCTTGTCCACTATGCAGGGTGTAATAAACGGATTCATTCCTGAAAAACTGAAAATGCAGCAAAAAAGCAATGGCCTTGTTACTATGTTTGACAAAGCGTTAGACTTGGCAGAAGAAACTATGAGACTGATGTTTTGATAAGCTTATTTCATTGTGAAGGAAAATGTTTTCAGTGACAAATTCGAGTCCTTGAATGAGCTCAGTACAGTGAATGAATTATGAATTTTTTATGGGAAATACTTTGACATTGTTAGGTAGAAGGTGTAGAATCTTCTATGGAAAGCTGTCAGAATTTTAGGAAACATCTACCGGGTACATGTTGATCCAAATGATTTATTACCCAGGTACTCTATCAAAGAGAAATTGTATTAAATGTGAACCTGAATTGCTTTGTTATAGATTCATATATGCTAATCCCCAGAGAACTATAAGCATAATTGTTGCAAATACAAGTGGCAGAAAAGTGTAATCTGAGCATGAAAAGAGCAATCAATATATTGCATGCCACAATCACAGAAAACCATATGAAATATGTATATATATTTTTGCTACTTACCTGTTAAAATTCTGTCACAAATCAGCTGAATCCATGTGGATTAGTATGAGAATAAATACAAAAAACAAACTGATAAATTTACACAACACTCACTGTAACTAGTATACCCATCTAACTTTAGCTGAATCGTCATAAAGTCAAGTTAACAAATTCTGAATGCAGTATTACATCGCTGTTGAATTCCTCTTTCACAAGTTTTGAAGCGCTATTGATTTGTCCTTTTTCTGATTGCAACATGTTCTTCAGCTTAACCAAATCCCTCTCCTTAAACATTTTTCAGTCATATTACATCCATGAGCCTGTTCAGCTTAATATCTGGTGTAATTTTGTTCAGTATAGACAGGTCAGCTACCTAAGTGTATATCAAAATATAATGTGTCTGTGACAATTGGTTTCAAATTCAAGAAACCTGTCTATTTTCTTGAAAATGTGTCATATACAGTTACTATAAATAGAAAATAAGGAAACTATTTGATTTACATGGCCAAATGGTCACATATGTTAAAAATACATGATCAGTAGATGGAAGTCTATGACGGATAAATGTGCAGCAGCCAATAGTCACGTAACACGAGATTCGAACTGTACTTGTTATTCTGTGGCTAGGTATCTCCTGATCTGAACTTGCTTTTTTTCACAGGAACTAAATGGGTACCTGATGGCTCATTTTATTACCCATGCTGTTAGTAACAGGCCTGAAGTACCTGGATACATGTTGACATCTTTATTTCTATATATCATGCATACAGTAGAGTTTGAAATAGTTATTGTTAAAAAAAAAACAATGAAAAAACACTAGAAAAGAGACATTTGTTAAATATTACAAAATCAGTATTTTTCTTATATCATTACACTTGCTTTTCTTTGTCATTTGTGCTAATTCTAAACCACTTTTAGTGTCATGCATTGGAATTTGACATTCTAGAGAGAACATGATTCATACTGATGCAGTGATTTTAAGTTCCAGATGTTTTAGTTGAAATGTATGAGATGTTACAATTACTATTTCACCTTCAATTCCCCCTGACATGAACCCTATGTGTGTGTGATTGTGTGCTTTTAATATTAACATGTGGATCTTTGGAATCTCATTTATTCTTCTTGTACCATTATTTTTTGGGTTAATGTAGTTGTGGGTTTAATGTCATTTTTCAGCACACAATTGGCTGTACATGGCGGCCAGTATAAATGATGGAGGAAGAACCTGGGGAAAACCCCAGTAAGAACCACTGACCCACAGGAAGCTGTTGACAAACTTTTTCACATACCCACATTGGCTGAGCCTGAGACTCGGACCCACATGGACAGAGGTGAGATGGCAGTTATCGATAAAGGCGAGTGCTTTAGACCACTCAGTCATCCAGGACCCCTGTTTGTGGGCTGACTCTTAGTAACTGTCGTAGAGAATCTAAAGTCTTGTTCAATACTTATTCATTGCTTGCAAATGTAATGCAGGATGAAAATGTTTGGAATGAGCTATAAAACAAAATTATGATTGCATGGAATGTTCTCTGTCTGCCATGTGTATGAATATGCGAGTAAGATAGTATGTACTTGCTTAGGAGCCATGAAATTGAATTACTTTGAATAATGCATCAAAGGAATAAATTTTCGGATGAGATAATCTAAAAGTCTGAACCAGATTGGCAAAACAAGCATTACCCATAAAGATGAAAGTACTTTTATGTCCAAAATTAATGCTGAAATAACTTGTTATATTCTTGTTGTCTCATTAGCTGTTTTAAGGAAAGCTGTGTCTATTTTCTTTCCAAAACATTTTTCTAATGCCTCATCACAAAAGAGGTATGGTATGTCTTATTACCCATGTCTGTCCATATGTACATACATCACTCCTTGGTTAAGCATTGAGTTTAGGTCATTTTGCAGGCACTCAGGTGGGGCATTCCTATTCCGTGACTTAATACATTTTTTTTTAGCTCACATGGTAGTAAGACCAAGTGAGCTTACGGTGTGACTATAAATGTTTTATGTCATGAATCATGTATCATTCATCTTGTATATGCCCTCCAACAGTTTCTTATTATCACTCTGGAGTCCATGTTTCTGATCCAGTTTCAATCAGAGTTAGCATATGGGTTTAAATCATCAAAATCTCAAATGAGTTCACTACTTGGTGAGATCCATGCATATTAATGAGTGAACTTGCATCTTATGGGTTGACCTTTTTGCCAAACTGAAGGCCATGTTTCTGATCTGATTTAGATCAAGCTGGGAATATATGCTTATATTATTAAAATAATGTGTGAGATCCATGCATGCGTATGAAGTGATCTTGCAACTGATTGGATGACTTTGTTGCCCCTCTGGAATCATTTCAGATCTTATTTTGATCAAACAGAAAAGATGCTTATATCTTCAAGGTTGTTGGTGAGCAATTTCAGTGCATACTAATTAGATGATCTTTTGCATCTGATTGCCTGTGATTGTTACTCCTATGGAAGCCTCATTTCTGATCTGATTTACATAAAACTTGAAATATGGGCATATGTTTTCAAAATCTTGGATGGATTCAATAAGGATCGAGGTCCACACATATTAATGAGGTAATATTGCATCTGATTGGCTGACCTTTTGACCAGTCTGGTGGTCAGATTTTTAATGTTATTATCATCAGACTTGGAATTTATATGTATATTATCAAGATCTTGAACATTTTGGATAATGAGCAAGATCTGTGCATAATAATGAGGTGATCTTGAATCTGATTGGCCGAGCTTATTATCTAGAAGCCATGATCCTGATCTGATTTTGACCAAATTGGAATAAGGGTTTGTATCATCAAGAACTTGGACAACACTGAAAGTGAACAGGATCTACACATTAATGAGGTGATTTTGCATCTGATTGGCTGAACTTATTGCCACTCTTGAAGTCATATTCTTGATCAGACTTTGATCAAACTTCAAACATAGACTATATTAAGCCAAACAAATAAATATGTTTTATGATCAGCCAGCTGTCAGTGTTTCTCATTGCCAATCCTAGCACTGCTTTCCTCTGTGGTAAGTAACAAAAAATAAAAAAATAAATCAAATTAAATATATATGATGTTAAAAAAAAGAACAAAACAAAAACAACCTACCTGCCTTATCCTAAAGTGTAAAACTAGTACAACCGGAAACATATTTTTTTTGTTTGGCTGTAATGAAATGCCTTGCATATCATTGAATGAGTATATTACCTCTTTAGATCTGGAGACTATGTTTCTCAATCAATTTCTATAAATCTTTTATCATCAAGCTCTTGGATGATATTGATCATGAGCAAGAGACTGCATATTAATTACGTCTTTATCTTTGAAACATTTTTATAACGATGTCATAAAATAGATAAAATAGCATAATATAAAGTCTTGAAGATATTTTACCAGTTTTGTGTTCTTAGAATACAACATAAGTCTGCTTAGAGAAACGTTTAGCTGTTTTGTTATCCAGGTGAGCAATATCATTCCCACTTTGGCCTCTTTCTTAAAAATGTACCATCCTGGCAGATTTTTTACTAAATGTTCCATAATTTACACTATCTTAAAAAAAATTATATTTTAAGACTTACAAACAAGAAATCAACTGATTGAGGAATTGACTTGTGCATTTTTATTGATAATAATTTCTTTTGGACAACTATTGGAAGACATGATCATTGTTATACATGAACATTCATTTGAAATTGAAATTTAATTTAGAGTTAAAAAGTAAAGACATCTTATTTTCCGAGCATACAAAGCGTTTCATTTATACATGTATGTGTTTGTGTAAATTTCTGTGTTTTGTCACTTGCTTTAATATATTGGGATTTCTGTTGTCATGTGTGTGGATTTCTGTTGTCATGTGTGTTGATATTTTCTACTTTGATAGATAATGATAGTGGCTATCCTGGAGATGTGAGCCTGTCGCAATTGGCAGTTGAGGCACTTAGCTTTCTTCTTGCTGGTTCCATGGATAGATGCAAGTAAGTTTTCATCATTGAGCTTCAGGTCCTTGTGCTCAGGGAAATAAATCTAAAATAGTAAACCATGTGAAACAAATCTTTCAGTATGATATTAATTTGTGTTGTAATTAAGGTTACAGTCACACCCAGACAGATGCCCATGTTTTGAAGTAGAAGTTTAACTTTGCAAACATCTCAACCATAGAATCACATTGGGGCTTAGATCATTTGTTGAAAGCAAGAAAAAATAACCACAAAGTATCACTGTGTCCTTGTGCATGTGTGCATGCAATTTTGTGTCCTTAGTATCCTTTTGCCTGCATTTGCATATCGTTTGTATTTTTTTGCTTGTGTGCATGCATTTGTGTGTCCTGTGTATCCTTTTGCATGTGTGCATGCAGTTGTGTTATCAGTATCCTTTTGCCTGCATTTGTGTATTGTCTATTCTTCTACATGTGTGCATTCATTTGTGTGTCCTCACTATCCTTTGCATGCACTTGTGTATCCTGTGTATTCTTTTGCATGTATGCATGCATTTGTTTGTCCTCTGTATCCTTTTGCATGTGTGAATGTTTTTGTGTATTTATCTCTGCTTTGTTTTCTATTTTCTTAGACTTGTGTCAGCATATTTGTACTTGTCTTAATGTAGTGAAACTCATTACAGATATTTCCACAAAATTTATTTGGTAGCTTTGAAGTTTGAAGGTTAGATCTCCCAGCTTTTCTTCATTATAATAAATAAAAAGAATTTGCATTTTAAATATGTACAAGCTTATGTCCTTTATTTCATTATTATAACAAATATTAAAGACTTCTTTCTGCAGATGAGTGTATATTGGCGCACTTATGACAGCTTTATGGAGAAGATAATGGTGCTATATTATGCATTGATTGATGCATGAAGTAAAACTTTTTGAGAGTGTGGGTTTTCTTAATTTATATTTTAATATAAAATGAGAAACATTACCATATATACTCCCTTGCAAGTCTTAGCTGCAAACTGCACTGACCCAGATATGCCATGGCATAATGTGCCCTCAGATATGGCTCTGGCAGTTTGTTAGGAGTCATCAAAAGAACAAACCTACATAGACCCTGATCTGCCTGTGCATTATGTGATGGCAGATCAAATATGTGTTGTTTGCAGCTGGATTTGACTTATAAGCATATTTATATGGTATGTTGGGGACATCTAGAGACAGTACTTTAGGACAAATATTAGTACCTTAAGTTATTGTCTCTGTGATAAAACAGTTGTGAGACTGGCTATATAACATCTAAAGATGGCATTCTCCATTACAACTCAAGGTAATAAGACTTAAACAATGCTGTTATGATTTATCTCTGATTAACAAAAATCTGAAATATGGATTCGTAAATCAGTCCTAAAACCAATTGTCGGAATTCTCTTATAATGATTTTAACACTGTACAATGTACTTAATAGGGGAAAATGCAGGATTCACAATGTCTTGTTTATGTTAATTCAGTTACTCCAATTAACATCATAGCCTTGCTCTAAGCTGATTGGTCAATTGCCTTTTCAGATTGCTGTCTTGATAAAGGGTCTGTAATTGAGTGTAATATGTTTGGTTTGCCTTTTAAATCTTCTTTAATCAGAGTGTAAGATATATACTTTGCTTTTTCAGCAGTATTGGCATAATTACCTTCCTTCTCAATACTTTCATAGGTTATTTGGTATAATCACCTTCCTTTTGAATACTGTGGTTGGTTATTAGGCATAATTTCTTCCTCCTTGATGCTTTGGTAGGTTATTGGCATACTTACCCTCCTACTGAATACTTTGGTAGGTTATGGCACACTTACCCTCCAACTGAACATCTTTGTAGGTTATTGGCATACTTACCCTCCTACTGAATACTTTGGTAGGTTATTGGCATACTTACCCTCCTACTGTTGTTTGGTATACTTACCTTCCTTCTGATTATTTAATTGGATTATTTGGCATAATTACATTCTCAATATATTGCTAGGTTATTTGACATATTCCTCCTCAATACTATGGTTGATTATTTGGAATAATTACCATCCTTTTCAATATTTTGGAAGGTTATTGGGCATTATTACCTTCCATCTGAATACTTGGATTATTTGGCATAATTACATTCCTTCTCAGTGCTTTGATATGTTATTGTGCATAATTACCTTCCTTCTCAATACTTTGGTTGGTTATTATGAATAATTACCTTCTCAACTCTTTGGTAGGTTATTTGGCATAATTACCTTCTTTCTCAATAGTTTGGTAGGTTATTTGCAAATTCAAATTGATTTTCACCTCTCTTCAGATATGAGTTATAGACCAGGTGAGTTACACAGCCTTTAATGTCACATGCATGACAATTCATATTCAGATTACAAGTTATATAGACTAAGTGAGTTACATGACCTATAACGTTATGAGCATAGCATTTTATATTTAGATTGCAAGCAATATATAGGCCATGTGAATTATACACCCTATAATGTTATGTGCATAGCATTCATATTTGTATTACAAGCTGTTTATAGACCATGTGAATTATACACCCTTAAATGTTATGTGTATAACATTTCATGTTTGGATTACAAGCTGTTTATAGGCCATGTGAATTATACACCCTTAAATGTTATGTGTATAACATTTCATGTTTGGATTACAAGCTGTTTATAGGCCATGTGAATTATACCCCCTATAATGTTACGTGCATAACATTTCATATTTGGATTACAAGCTATATATAAGCCATGTGAATTATACTCCTATAATGTTATGTGAATAACATTTCATATTTGGATTACTAGCTGGATATAGACTATGTGAGTTACATGTCCAGTAATGTTATGTGAATAACATTTCATATTTGGATTATTAGCTGGATATGGACTATGTGAGTTACATTTCCAGTAATGTTATATGCATAGCATTTCATATTTTGATTACAAGCTGGATATAGACTATGTGAGTTACATTTCCAGTAATGTTATGTGCATAGTATTTCATATTTCGATTATAAGCTGGATATAGACTATGTGAATTATACAGCCTATAATGTTTGTGCATAGTACTTCCTGTTTTAATAATGTTTTATTTTTTGCAGAACGCTGATGCCACTTCAAGACATTGCCACGCTGCAAACTCTACAACACAGGAGTGGATATTCCAAGGTATGTTTATTGGTTAGATGTCCTACTTACCTACTTGAACTCTGTTTAATCCAAACACACAGCAAAACTAAACAATTCAAAGTCCAGTTGGCTTTAAAAGTCATCATACTTTGAAAGAATGACTTCCTGTGTTTTCAAAATCTGTAAGCTATTGGTCACTCAGAAAATATTTCTTGAAAATCCCTGGTATATTTACATGCAACAAGAGAAGAAGAGAAAAAACAAGTGACAGATAGAGAGGCTGTACTTGTAGGTAAAACTCATTTTTGTCAATCTCATGCCAGTGGGGTTTGATAAAGTTTTTTTTATACCCACCAGAAAGGTGGAGAATATAATGTTATGACATGGTTATGTACATACATATGTCGCTCTATACGTTGGTCTGTTATATTTTCCATTTCCATTTAATAGCCTTAGTTTTACACTATATGTTTTTACCAACTCTATGCATGACTTGTACTTAGGTTAAGAAAGAAGCATATGGGGTGGGGGACTGGGCCAAAAAAGTCAAAGGTGAAGCTCACCATGACTGAAAGAAAAAATATGGTTTCTACATAGTGACATTGGTTCTTTGTCAGTGATAACCTGGACCAAACTTTGCAGTAGCTTGCCTGCATAACATGTAAAGAGAAATCCTTTGAGTTTTGGTGTCAAGTCTCAAAGTTCAAGATCACTGTGGCTGAAATAAGAGAAATGGTTTTCTGTAAAAATCTTGAGTCCACTTCAATTTATTTTCACAAAAATCTGTGGATAACTTGTGCTTCAGGAAAAAAGAAGCATTTTGGTTTGGGGGTCATGAGGTCAAAGGTCAAGGTTAGAGTGACTGAATAAAAAAATGGTTTATAGATAATAACTTTAGTTCTGGACCACATTCTTTATCCAAAGGTTATGGAAAACTTGCACTTAAGGAAGAGGTCTGTTGATTTGGGTTCAGGAAGGTAGAACATCATGGTCAATATAACTTAAAGAAAATGTGTTTTTTGTACAGAAGTTTTGTTCAATTTAAAGTTTCTTGACCAAACTTTGTAGGTGGTTTGCACTGAGGATTACAATAAATTCTTTAGATTTTGGAATCTTAAGGTCAGAGCTCAAAGTCATAGTAAGTCTTATAAGAAAATAATGGTTTCTGCACAATAATTTAATTAAGACAGTGATGGGGCCCCGAGTGACCAGGTGGTCTAACGTGCTCACCATTACGGATCATTGCCTTCTTACTCTGTCTGTGTGGGTTCGAGTCTTGGGTTCAGCCAATGTGGATATATGAGAAAGCTTGCCAGTAGCTTCTCGTGGGTCAGTGGTTCTTTCCTGGGTTCTTCCTCCACCATTTATACAAGCTGCCATGTATAGCCTATCTTGTGCTGAAAAATTGTGTTAAACCCTACAACAACAACAACAACAAGACAGTGATTTTTACAGAAACTTTTTATAACATCCAGGTAAGCTTGTGTTAGTGTTATAAAATAATTTTTTTAAATACACGTTATAAATATAAAGTGAAAATATTAATATCAATGATATTTAAGCAATGCAATGTAAAATTTATTAACAAATGTACAAAATGATTCAAAACTACCTGAATTGTAAGTCAATTACTGGGAACAAATTCTTCAAGAGTCGAGATAATGATGTGTTTTCATAGAATCATGTCAGCATAACTAAGATAATATTCCTTTCCATTCAGAGCAGTATATCAGTGTGTTTGACATTGTTTAATTTATTCATTGAATTAATGTCGGAGAGCTAAAATATTGTTAAAAAAGTCAATTTTTTCCAATGCCTGTCTTAAGGACATTGGGTCTTTGATATGCACAAGAGCTGCCTTAAATTGTGATGTTCAACCTTCACTTCATCCAACTTTTCACTCTCCTGAAAGTTGTCTGTCAAGGCATGAATGTAACATATTCCAATTGCAAACCACTCGTTTGTTGTTGGTAAAATATTTTAAACGAAGGAATAATTCAGCACTATTTTGTGTAGATGTTTTCAAAACAGGTACATATTGGAAGATAGAAATTGCTCCTTTTCTTACTGTGATAGAGAAAAAAGAGAAGTGAGAATATAATAGGGCAGCACACAGTTAAGGTTTACTGATTAAATGATTTTACACTTAGAATATACTATGTGCAACATTCATTCCTTGTCACAATTTCTGGAAAATAATAAAATGGCTATTACAACTACAACTACTGGCACTACTATAAAAAAAAATAATATTACATTTTTACAGTATCAGAGGATTTGCTGCCCACCCCACCCCATTTCATCAATTGGTAACAAACTAGATCTGAGCCAAACTTTATGGCAATCTGGAAAACTTACCATGTGATCCAGCAAAATCCAGCCAAGGACATGAGACATGAAGTCTTCCATTCATGCTTCATATCTTTATCTCATTTTTGGGGCAAATCATGTTATATGAATCAGAATCGTCATTGGTGACATCAGTCATTGATCTTCAAGGCCAGGTCAGCATAGGGCTACCTGGGTGCTGAATAAGTTTACTTATTTTTGATGGTGGTGTGGCCCTTTTTCCCAAGAATTTTGTAAACTGAGTAACTTTATAAGCTGATAATGGAAATGACTTATATATGTATATGTATATATATATATATATCTATATATATATATATATATATATATATATATATATATATATATATATATAATACAAGCAGCAGACTCCATCATCACTGGACAGTCATGTGACTATGTCAGTACAAAGTTGAAGCCTGCATCAAAAGGTTGAGAACTGGCAGTTGGGCATGCCAGGTACAAAGAATAATGGTTAAGTAATTGAATAGTTGTCCTGAATTATCGTAATTAAATACCCAAGAAGAAGTAAGTGCATGTTTGATTTGAGTTGTATGGCTTTAAATTTACTGGCAGGATGTTTTCTAACAGATTAATTTTATAAGGAGAGTGGGTAACATGGCATCATTTCACAAGCAGATAAGATAGTGGCAGGTTTTAAAGCTTAGTGGACTGAAATGATAGTGTAACGATACCGCTATGGTAAAAGACCTGGGAAAAGATTCAAGATTGTATACCTTGACCATTGAAAACTTTTGGTCAATACTACTTTGAGTCAATCATGTCATTAAAATGACCACACAGAGGACTCTTAAACATGATACAATGTACCATTCATGGTACTTTTGTTTGTGTGAGTGTTGTCTTTACATGCATTCTTGTTTATGTGAGTGTTGGCTCTACATGCATTCTTGTTTGTGTGAGTGTTGGCTTTACATGCATTCTTGTTTCTATGAGTGTTGGCTCTACATGCATTCTTGTTTATGTGATTGTTGGCACTTCATGCATTCTTGTTTGTGTGAGTGTTGGCTCTACATGCATTCTTGTTTGTGTGAGTGTTGGCTCTACATGCATTCTTGTTTGTGTGAGTGTTGGCACTACATGCATTCTTGTTTGTGTGAGTGTTGGCCCTACATGCATTCTTGTTTGTGTGAGTGTTGGCCCTACATGCATTCTTGTTTGTGTGAGTGTTGGCCCTACATGCATTCTTGTTTGTGTGAGTGTTGGCACTACATGCATTCTTGTTTGTGTGAGTGTTGGCTCTACATGCATTCTTGTTTGTGTGAGTGTTGGCACTACATGCATTCTTGTTTGAGTGTTTGCTCTACATGAATTCTTGTTTTTGCTAGTACTGGCTCAACATGTATTCTTGTTTATGTGAGTTGGCTCTACATGCATTCTTTGGCTCTGCATACATTCTTGTTCATGTTAATGTTGGCTCTACATGTATTCTTGTTTATTTGAGTGTTGGCTTTACATATATTCTTGTTTATGTGAGTTTTGCTCTACATGCATTCTTGTCTTATTTATGTTTGCAAAGTAAGAATAAAACCGTATAATGATTGTAAGTGAGTGTACAAGAAATGGCGATTGTAATCAGCTTAAATATGCAAATGTGATTTACATATGGTTTATCAAACTATACTGTGGACTGCAAATTCTTTTATTCATAGTTTAATTTTTTTTATATTTTCAGATGAAAAAAACATTTTCTTTGAGGTTGTTCCAAACATGGATCAAAGACTGCCTGGTCCAGAATCCATTTGGCATATCAGCCTGCATTGCCAGTGGGAGAAGGTTATCCTGGCCCATGGCAGGTTAGTAAATCCAAATTCAGTAGATTTTAGGTCCATGGCATGTCAGTAAATCCAAATACAGTAGAAGCCCATGGCATGTCAGTAAATCCAAATACAGTACAATTAAGCCCATGGCAGGACAGGAAAGCCAAATACAGTACAGTTAGGCCAATGTCAGGTCAGTAAATCCAATTACAGTACAGTTAGGTACTTGGCAGGTTGGTAAATTCAAATACAGTTCATTTAGGTCAGTAAATGCAAATACAGTTCAGTTGGGCCCATGATGGGTCAGGAAAGCCAAATAAAGTACAATTAGGCCCATGGCAGGTCAGTAAATCCAAATACAGTTCAAATTAGGCCCATGGCAGGTCAGTAAATCCAAATACAGTTCAAATTAGGCCCATGGCAGGTCAGTAAATCCAGATACAGTTCAGTTAGGCTCATGGCAGGTCAGTAAATCCAAATACAGTACAGTTATGCCCATGACAGGCCAGTAAGTCCAAATACATTACAGTTAGGCCCATGGCAGGTCAGTAAATCCAAATTCAGTTCATTTAGGCCAATGGCAGGTCAGTAAAATCAAATACAGTACAGTTAGGCCCATGGCATGTCAGGAAAGCCAAATACAGTACAGTTAGGCCCATGGCAGGTCAGTAAAACCAAATACAATACAGTTATGCCCATGGCAGGTCAGGAAAGCCAAATATAGTACAGTTAAGCTCATGGTGGGTCAGTAAATTCAAACACCGTACATTTAGACCCATGGCATGTCAGTAAATCCACATACAGTGCAGTTAAGTTCATCAGACATTCATTTGTTTATACTTTAAGATGAAACTCTGGATGTTGGTGCTAGTGACTGCTATTATAATGTTCATATGGCAATGCATTTCCATATAAACAATTTTTTTAGTGATGGAAATTCATATGCTTGTGCTGTTTTCTGCAGAATTTTGCCATATGGTCACTGACATCTACTTGTGTAACATATTTTTGAGGTTGTAAATGAGGTAAGAAACTCAATTCCTTAAAAGTGAATTTGCAGAAATGAATGATTGAGCAGTAAATTAAATCTTTGGTTGTTTGAAAAGAAAAAGTTTCAGAGAAAGAAGGGGATTATTGAAGTAAATGAGCAGTGACTAAAGTTGAATAGGTGCCTGATTGGAATGGTAAATTACATGGAGCAGCCAATATCTGGTACTCTTGGTAATCTAACATAGTTCTTTTTGTAGCAAAATTTAGCAACTACTTGCTGAATGTTCTTGGAATGGGAAAATTTATTATAGACTATATAAATGCGTAAGTGAAACTTGTTTAGTGAAGTGAACCTAATACAGTGTAGCAGGAATTTGTTTTTGTGGAGATAACATTTTGTGATTTTTTCCAAAAATGCAAATATTAAATATTGACTGCTTTTATTTTAGCAGTTGCAGATATAGCGAGTTTATAATTTGTAAGATGATAAATTTTGACAGGAATTATTTTTTCATTCTCAATCTTAGCCTGTTAAATCATTAAACTTCTCCACTACTAAAAATACCCTTTATATGGTGTTGTGGCAGGAGTGGACATTAAGCTAAGTAATAAATAATGTTTACATGTGAAAATGGCTAAGTTCAGTTTACTGCCTGTAAATGTTCATAAAATCAGTAAACATACACAAAAATGCATATAGCTGTCAGTGATGTGGGAACAATCTGTTCCAATTAAATATTTCCACATCACTGCTTAAGGGGACTGTTTAGTAAGATTTTCATTTAATTCTGTTCTTAATTATGTATGATTTTCACAACAAATGTGGCTTTGCATGGAAAAGCAGAAGTTGATGATAATTGTAGAGTATATTAAACAACATTGCACATCCTTTTGACATAATACTGCTGATAAATGTTTATTGAAACTACATTACCAGTATATACCTTTGAAACGTACTCTTGATACTTGTTAGAGCCTTTGATAAGTAATATTTTATTTTAAAGAAACACCATTTCAGGTTTGTAAACCAGTGCATAGTTTTTAGTTGTATATATATGTATATATATGTATATATATGTAGCAGCAGGAGATAATATTATGATCCTAGGGATGTTTTACTGAAATAGACAGATATACTCAACAAAGACAGGTACAAAATGCATTCTGTTTTAATAAGAGGTAAAAGTCATACAGCAAATGAAGCAAGCAAATGTTGAATGAGTTCTGATATGTACCTCATGTCATCTGATCAGTAAGACCAAAAGATAGATAAGGTAAAAGGTTGAGTTTCTAATCGTTTTAATTAAATGGCATTGTTTGGTTTATTGTAAACCTTTTACATAGATAAATTTTGGTGTGCATTGCAGTCTTAAAGCCAGAAAACATGGGCTAAATTTGTCAGTACTTGGTGAGGGTGGACTTACATGGTCTAAGAGGGATTATGGTCCTGAATACTCAGTGGGCAGTTTTGAGAAGTTAAGCTGTAATTTTAAAATTCTCTGAGGAAATTTCTGTCAATATAACAACAACAAAAATTCTTCCAGACATTTGATTTTGTATTAGAGTAGCTTTCATATATTAATTAGGTATAGTGTGTGCATCCAGTTTGGTAATGTGTACATCCTAATAGGTAGTGTGGACATCCTGATTGGTAATGTGTACATCCAAATTGGTAATGTATACATCCTAATTGGTGATGTGTGGACATCCTAATTGGAAATGTGTACATTCTAATTGGTAATGTGTACATCCTAATTGGTTGTGTGTACATCAAAATTGGTAATGTGTACATTCTAATTTGTAATGTGTACATCCTAACAGGTAATGTGTACATTCTAATTGGTAAAGTGTACATCCTATTGGTAATGTGCATATTCTGATAGGTAATGTGAACATTCTGAATGGTAATGTGTACGTTCTAATTGGTAATGTATACATTCAAATTGGTTATGTGGATGTCCTATTTGGTTATGTGTACATCCTAATTGTTGAACTGTCATTTAATCAGAATGAAATTATTTTATTCAGGAATAATAAGCGATTTTAGAATTCATACTGATTTATATTTTGTATCTCTACCCCATACTTACAGTCGTAATTTTTACTGTCATGTAAATTTTCATAAAATTAGTAAAGGTTTATTGTGAATTAACTATTTATCATGCAGTACCCATTTTCTTAGAGTCTGTGTTTGCAACAAACATGAATTTTAAAGATCCAGTTAGCAATATCGTTAAAATAAGTTAACTTACAGTTATGTTCTGGCATCTGACAAATATTTAAATTTTAACAAAACCTGGAATTTGCAACACAAAATTGAATGATTCAGGGATCAAATAGATGTGTACTACATTACATCAGCCTATACTATACTATTTAGTTTTGAACTATTGGTTCCTTCATAAATCCTGAACTTTAATGTGTATGAAAATTGACAGATTTACATTATTTCAGCAATTTCTTTTCCAGGGGAAGAGAAGGATAACCTTTCAGAAACCAAAAGGGGTAGAATAGCTACAAATGCACATGCAATACCAAAGGAGCATATGAAAGGGTAAGTACAGAAATCACTACATAAGTAATTTTTGTGCTTTTAGAGTTCAGTATGAATGATTTTAATAAATGTTTGGGGCCACCTTTCTTCTTGAAAATTATGTTACCCAATTCCAGTACATAAGGAGTATGACCATTACCTCACAAACCATCCCTCCAAGCTAACATTTTAGCTATAAAAGCTAAAAATTGGCTGCTCATATAGATGGGAGTCAGAGTGATATAGTGATTGGTGCCAAATCTCTCCTTTACTCGAGTTACTAATTCTGCTTGTGCTAGGTAGCATGTTTGTTAGAGACCGCTCAAAAATCCAATATCAAGAGTTACTTGTCACACTACAAAGTGAGTAGGTAGAGTTTTCTCAGATAAGGGAAGTATATTCCAACTTTATTTCAAACAGTTTCTTGCTATGAGACAAACTTTATTAGACAGCAACTTAGACAGAGACATTTTGTGTTACCTGTCCTGCGTGCTTGTATGTGCATTCAGTAGTGTACTTGACGCATTGTATTGTTCAGTCAGTGAATATAAAGTACAGACCATTTAGTCATAGTTATGCCTTCTATGTTATGGTAAATTTCTGTAGACAGTGTAATAGCATACCTATCAACTCTCACGTTGGGCAAAAAAAACTCCCTATTTTTGGGTTGTTCCATGCCTACCTGCTGATTTCATATCTCCTGATTTTTGCAGAGAATTCCTGATTATTAATGTCTGTCAATTTCATTTCTCCTAAAACAATCCTACTTAAATAGATATATCTTATGCAATCCAGAGAAGCTATGTTCTATTTTATTACCTGTGAATATTGTTGTGACGAAATAATTATTATCTCACTACGAAGAATTTTTTTTCTTCAGTAAATAGAATGTTAAGTTTAAACATTATCACATCAGTTTATGAATTAAACCCTACAACAGTACTAAAATCAGAAAATAAACTACAAACAAAAAATAAACCACAACAATAAAATTGTCAGTAATTAGTTTTAATCCCAAGAATGATCACAGCGAATGCTGTAGCATCTCCATTCCCATCTTACATGAGTGAACACCTGGCATTATTGTACCACATGCAGTCAAACCCACTTATTTTGACCTTGGTTATCTAGAGAACCCGTGTATGTCGAGTGTTTTCGTTTGGTCCCGAAAAATTCTTCTTTGTTATGCAAATTTTTCCCCGCTTATCTTGACCTCTGATGAATCGATAACCCCATTATGTCAGGCATAAGTTTCGGTCCAAAGTGACATGTAGACCCACTTAATTCAACAAAATGCAACTTTCAATGTCCATTTCATAGACCTTTTACAAATAATGATCTGGCATTTCCGCTACACTGGCAAGGATGGAAAAAGTCGGTACAAGACCAAATTTTACCGGTACAAATGCTAATCAACCAATCTCATCAATACATGGTTTATGACTTGCATAGAGTGGAGAAAATTATGTTGTAAACAATACTTCAGAGTAAAGAAACTGAATGCGTTTCTGACATTTACAGGAGCTGCGTTCATAATGGACAGTCACATGTCAATACCACAACAATATGGTTCATTCCACACAGCTTTGTGAATTTTATATTGTCTGCAACTTGGTAAATTATCAGGTCAACATCAGTAAATGTAGCTAAAAATACATAATTCATTTTACACTATATATTTAAAATGAATTTGGTACTTTTAGCTACATTTAATGACGCAGTTACAGATAAAATTTACGATGCTTTGTGGAATAAAATGTAGTGTAATCCCATTCCAATATTGTCACGGTCAGTCACCAACTTAAACCATACGCAATTAACAACTTTGGTTCAGAGTTTTTTTTTGTTTTTTTTTTCAATAAAGTTAATTGGTAGTTGATAAGTGTTTCCAAGCTTGGTGTAAGTGTAAGCTTTCAACCATCTGCATGGCTAGATCACATGACTTACAATCATCTGTAAATAGAAATGGGTAAAAATGCCAGACCTAGCTGGACCCCTCAGCAAACATGTGGTTATTAATTTATTTTAAACGAGAGTAAATAAAACCACAATTGGTATTTAAAATATCCATAGCATCCATTATTTTTTTTAATGAAGTTGATTGCTGTGCAATGATTACAGATTCTTCAACACAAACAGAATATAGCAAACAGTGACTGCTTGGATTAATGTCTGTGAAATAGAAAGATGAGGTCTTTTTAAAAATTTATATTGTTTTCATCTTGAATCCAATATCAAATCCGTGCAATCCATCAAAGTGAAATGTTGACTCTGTGTTGTTACCGATGGTCACTGATCAGAGTCGGGAGGGACATGGGACTAAACCAGGCCTGGCCCTAGAGCAAGGTGAACGAGGCAACCGCCTTGGGCCCCACACTTCTCTGCAATGCAGTTGTTTTGCTTGGGGCCCCGCGCTCATAGCTTGTTGCCTTGGGCCCCACACATCCTAGGGCCAGGCCTGGACTAAATTGTATGAATTAGAATATGTCGGCTTTTTACAGAATTTGATGTTGAGACAGTTAACTTTAAAGACTTTAAACACATTTTACAGTCTTTTGGTACATGAATACCAACAGCCTCATCTTTTTCCAGTACAGAAGCAAATTTTATCAGTAAAAACGGGCACACCGGTGTAAAGGAACCTCTGATAATTGACAAAAGTGATCTATTTTTGGGCACAATTTTGGTCATTTACCTTTTGCTACTAGTTAAAGTCAACACAGACAAAAGAAAATATTTTTTTTTTTTAAAGTACAGTCCTACATGTACATGTACTTAAATTGGCCTAGATTTTGGTCAGTGTGAGAAAACTATTGAGGCTACCAAAGGGATGAGGCTATTCACAGGGAAAGAAAAACAACTTTAAATCACTGAACATACTTAAGTGTTGTAAAAACGTGCGACTTGTTACTTAATCTCATTTAAAAGACCTCCAATCTTGTTTTGTGCAACCAGGCATGACTGAACTATTATTTTTATTGTGCATTAGAAATGCCATTTGTTTTTAGAAACAAAACTCCCTAATGCCATTTGTTTTTAGAAACAAAACTCCCCATTTTTTGGTACTTCAGATATGTAATCATTGTTATGCAGTAGGTTTGACAACTAAACCCTGATATCTCAGGACCTGGTTATGTCAGCGATTTTTTGACACTCCCGACATAATCGAGATAACCGGATTTGACTGTATATGAACGTTAATTACCATCATTAAATTAAAGAAGGAATGAAGAAACGTACCATGCAGCATATGTGCCTCAAAAAACTAATTCAGAATAAATATGTTATTTAGTAAACAATGTTAAATGCCTTTCGTGTTGAGAATAAGGAAATAAGGTGGGATATAAAACTTGGGAAAAATAGTTGCCACATGTATGTTAGCTTGAGACTGCATATTTAGGCACAGCTAGTTAGAACAAAATAGGGCATCGTTTATTTGCCAATCATAGCTGGTGCTTGCATAACACACACAGTAGAATATGGTTTCTTTGAAGTGTCGTAGGCTGAGTCCTTTTCACAAGATAATTGGAATGATAAGGATCAACCTGTTATTTAGTCGTACTGGCTTTCTTGCTTTTTTACTTAAGACTAACTATAGCTATTGAGCAGTTTCCCGAAGTTGACCAGAATATGAAAAAAGGGCAATATGACTTCTGCTAGATTTGTTGGGTAAGATATTTGCCAATAGCTGCATTTATGCATCTAGAGTTGCTACTCTAGCTGAGTTATATCAAAGAGCAAGAAGCTGCTACTTTCAAGGGGAGTAACTCCCTCCACCTCTTACCTTTTCTCCTAAGGTATTATGATTGAAAATATTTTTTTGAGTAAAATATGTTTCTTCAGTAATACTTGCATGATCATAATGCATCCTCAAACCCCACTGGATTAACATCACAGAGCATGTATTCTGTTTCAGTAGTAACTGAAGCATAGACAGGATTTGGTGTCAATCCGTATATCAAAGGGGGAGATCACTCTATATAACTCCTACCTATATGGGCAGATAAGTGTTTATAGCTAAATTTGAAGTGTAGGAAGACTGGATTTTGGAGTTAGTTTTCTTACTCATAAGGTATTATGTTTGGGTGAGTATTTTTGAAGAACACATTTTACTCCAAAAATTAGTTCCTGCAAAAACATTGTATAGATACTTATATATGAGATTTTATAAACTGAAAGACAAAAGCACAAACTGGAGATTCTGGAAACAAGGTCAATGACTATTTTGAGAGAGTTCTTTAATTTGTGTAATGGAATGTTAAGTAAATTTATCATCAGCACATCAAATTACAAAGATATTCTGTGATATTAGATAAATTTGTACCAGTACATTTTCAGTAGGGACATATACAATGTACAGTCTTTCGTTCACTAAATACGTATTTTCCATTTTAAGGAACAAGATCATTATCATGAGCCAAGTTGGAAAACAGACTGTGGCAAGGGTAGGTAAATACTTACTAAAACCTAGAATTCGATATTTGCCTAATCAACGCATACCCGATCTGACCTGCCTACCATTCCCCTCCCCCTTTAAGCATTTATGCAAAAGAGACATTCCCATGCTATAACCCCAAATCCAAATTCTGAATTTGTTATGCATATGCACAGACCACCACCACCCTCATCAGGTTTGAAGTCTCAGTTTATGCTTTGTTTTAGTGTTTTACTATAGAACATCACAAGCAGGTTATTGTATTTCTAGGGAATTTGAGTACAGTGCCATGTCAAAGGACACACCACAGTAGCCGGCCAGTGCTGATCTGGTGTTTGGATTTGAACCTGGACCCTTTTGGTCATGAGTCTGTCATGCGAACCATGGAGCCACTGTGGCTGCTGCCCCCATCAGTAATCTCTAATGATGTACTGGAAGTACATTGTAACTAGGATACACTCCTGAATGACAGGGGCTTGTTAACATTTTGAAGTGCATTGTACCTGTTATACAGTCCTGAATGACTGGCTCTTTAACGTTATGGAAATGCTCTGTACCTGTTACACACTTCTGAACCAACAGGGGTTCTTTTACATTATGGAAGCACATTGTACCTACTATTCACTCCTGAACGAATAGAGCTCTTTAACATTATGGAAATGCATTGTACCTATTATTCATGCCTGAACTGACAGGGGGTCTTAACATTATGGATGTACATTGTACCTATTATTCACTCCTTGAATGACAGGGGTTCTTTAACATTATGGAAGGAGTTGCATATAATTACTCGTCTATGCATGCATGCTCAGATTTGCAAGATGAAATAATCCATGCCTTTTTGAAAAGTATCTGATGTGAACTGCATATATGAGAAGCATTTAGAATGGTCCATTCACCTGTCTATGCTTGTTTAATTGGGAGTATGAACATTGTCATCATTGTGCCCATTCCTGCTGTACTTTTGATTGTTTGTTGGGTATATTATTGCCGACAGAGGCTCTTTGAAAGTATAATTGAATTTCTGTTTCGTTAATTTACTTCTTTTCACCTTTTTTGTGATGATTTCTTAATTTTTTTTTCTCTTTTCATTAACAATAGGAAAGCAGTTTAGCATTCAAGTATGATTTATTTTCTAATTTATGCTATGGAATTGAAACTGTCTACATAACTTGAACACTATGCAGTCAATTTAGAATAAAACTTAAAAAACTTTAAAAATCTCTTTCTTTCTCATTCGAAAGAGTATATCCCATGCTAAATATGCCAACATATCAGTCTGTGTAGCTTTTATACTGATTATTTATAACGACCTGCATAGACCCAGATCTGCTGGCACATTATGCAACAGCACATCTGTGTCTGTGCTGTTTGCAGTTGGACTTGACTTATGAGCAAATATAGACAGTATTTGAAAATGAAGGTTAATTTTGTGTTATTACTTAATCGGCTAAACTCTCAATCTGAGTAACTGCTTAATCGGCTAAAACTGAGTCTGTGTAGCTAATTAATCAGTTAAAACTGTGTAAATACTTAACTTAAACATATTCTGTGTAACTGCTTAATCAGTTAAAACTGTTTAATTACTTAATGAGCTTAAACTCAATCTGTGTAATTACTTAAGGAGCTAAAGCTCAATCTGTGTAATTAATCAACTAAAACTCAGTCTAGTTTTATTTTTTCAGAGTTCCAGCACACTGGAAAACAGCTGTGTTAAAATCCACAGATGTCATAGTGCCTATATCTACCTGCTCTCTCCTCTGAGGTACTTATAAGTGCGCGCATGTGCGCGCACGCACACAACGCACACACACACACACACATACACACACACAGTAGTGACTTGGACTTTAATCATGTTCAGTAGATTTTGCAAGCTTCGATCTTTGATTAATTCACCCATATATAGCACATCATGAATTTCTCTTCATACATTTTTGCGGCCTTTGTTGTATAAATAAGTTTACCCTCAATTGAGGGACGATGTTGCCTCTGCCTCCTTTGAATTCAATTTAATATATTCTCTATTTGAATGTTGCATCTTGAATACGAAAAAGTAGATAGATAGCCCTTATCATACTGTACAGGTCCCTGTAAATCATCTGATCCAAAGTTAAGTAATGAAATTGATAATTCAAAACTTCTACATCTTCAATCATGTTGTATAATCCTACATTCAGATGCTGGATCCCTATTAATCACCATTTTTGTCAGTCTGTCTATCCATCAATTTTTTGCCCAGCTGTTCACACTTTTTTAAGAGCAGCATAGCTCAGCAACCCATTCACATAATCAGATGACATTTGTTTGGTGAATTTCCTATTATTTGCATGTAAACTATTTGAAGTTTTCAATTTTGATGGAGTTATTGCCCCATTATTATTACATCGCCATTACAGTAGGTCCTTGTAACCAGAATAGCTCAGGAAACATTCAAAATATTCTGGTTAGAGCATCTGCCTCAGATGCGGAAGTTGTGGGTTCAAACCCTAGCCAAGTCATACCAAAGACTTATAAAAATAGTAATAGCAGCTGCCTCGCTCGGTGCTCAGCATTAAGAGGTTAGTGTTAGGACTGGTGGGCCTGATGTCAGAATAATGTGACTGGGCTTGATATGATGCTACATGTCTATGGTATGTTGCCCCAGTGCTAGACATCATTATAAACTGCCTCATTGCAGACAGTAGTGATATGGCTGAAAATTTTTTAAAAGCTATTTTAAAAATCCAAATCACACACAAATTACAGACTCATCTTTTCAAGTCCAATTTTGATGTAGTTATTGCCCCATTTCCATTAGTATTCCATCTCCATTACAGTATGTCCTTGTAACCAGCACATCTTAGGAAACATTCAAAATATTCTGGTGCAATTTGGTGTGTACATTTCAGCATAGCTGAGTTTATTGCCGATAAATATTTACCAAATTTATAAATGTATAAATGAAAATGCGTACGACTTTCAGTAGAATTTTTCTTTTAAGTGTTTTTTTTGTTGGAGGGGGTTGAATGTAGCATCTGAAGGAAAATGCCAATGAGAATTTTTTTTTGTACTGCACATTACACATCAGGTTAATAATGCTGAGAAAATATTATTCAAACTACAATATTTACCTTTGAAAAAAACATGTTTATAGTAGTAGAAAATGATATCACAACGATCCTAGTGATGTTTTGTCTAATTTGTCAAATATATTCAACAAAGACATGTGTTACATACGAAACCCTGTCATAATAAGCTGTAAAAGATGCCCAACAAATGAAACAGTTGCAAATTTCTTGAGGTACAGAATGGACATTATTATAGCTGTTAGCTGTTAAGTAAACCACACAGGTAGATAGGGAGAAAGTTTCTAATCATTTGGATAGAAATGCATCATTTTGGTTTTTATTGACTGTGTAAACATTTTGAGCTTTTGGTACATATTACAGCCATAATACATGGTTTCATAGTCATAGATGTGGCTGTTATTGATTTGGTCTCATCAACTCAGTTTTGGGTAGAGATTGGACTGTGATATGTAACTTCATATCTTCATATGTGATATTGCTTGTAACCAGCATAGCATGCCAACTCTTACTCATAATTGGATCTCATTTGGTAGATGACTTGCCTGTTATGTGTAGATGTATATTTGAGAGATTTCATCTTTTTGTGTTCACTATTGACAGAACTTTTACATTAATATTATGTCTCCACACCTGCAGATCCTTGTAAGCAGCATAGTATGGGAAGCAGTTAACATATTCAGATGCAGTTTGGTGTTTACATTGTCCCAAGACATAGGCTTGGCTTTTATGGGTTTGTTGTCTCAATTCCATCTTGAAGTATGCTTGTTAAAAGCAATGTCCCATGTGAAGATATTAATTGCCAGTGGTTATAAGACTGTTTAAGAAAATGGTTCAAATTATCCTGATGCAATTTGGTATTAACGTGGCTTACATATTGATTTTCTAAACAACTCTCATTTGGAAGATTTATGTCCCCTTGATTATTTGTCCCTCTGACTTTAGCAACTGAAAGATAATGTTACCAAAATTGTTTGTATTTCAACCACATTTAGCATGTGACTTAAGAATGATTAGACTTTGACTGATTAGACTTTGACTGAGTTTGATTTCCAGCATTCCACAATATCAATACAGTTATGGCCCCTGGTTAATTCTCCTGCAGACTTGGAATGTCACAGCAAAACTTTTCAAAGCTTTGTTCTATTTCAACCAAGTTTTGCTTGCAGCTTTATATTGAGGAGACCTTGGATAAGCTCAGTCTAAAGTGTTCCACATTATCGTTTAGAAGAGTTATGATCCTTGATTCTCCACACTTGTAACTTCACATTTTGTAGCTGAATTTTGCTATGGAATATCACATTTCAGCCAGAGTTATTGTGCACCTTTATATTGATGAGACATTCGATAAGTTGGATTTCTAGCATTCCATATCGTCATATTGAGGAGTTATATTGCACCTTTATATTGATGAGACATGGAGTTATAGCCCCTGAATGCCATCTGGATACTTTTATTTCCAAGAGAAGTTCTTCAGTTTAGGGCCCTGCTGAGAGTATTGTTGAGAATGGAGTCCTTTGTGATGAACCCATCAGTAGTACCTCTATTTATTGTTTCTTTAAGTTATTAATATTTTCAGTGTAAAGTTGACCATATTCAATAATTTTCAACGTAAAGATTACTGTATTTGATAATTTTCTACGCTGAATTTGTTGTAATAAAAAATTATACTTGTTGCATTTTCAGGTCAGTAACAGTTGAGAAGTGCAGGAATAGCACCATAGTTCTTGGACCAGTAGAGTGCGCAGTCTTTTTAAGCCATTGTGAGTCTGTGACCCTGATTGCTTGTGCAAGGACTGTCTTGATTAGGTAAGAAGTGGGTTGTCTCTCTTGGGCCTAAGGGTTGTTTTTTTTTTTTCCATTGTAATTTTGGTATGTTTGTGTGAATATTAAATAATGCAAATTAACAATTGAAATCATTTATCATCATGATGTGTGCTTCGCTTATTTTATAATAATAATCTTCTGTTGGCACTATATAGTCACTTTTGTGTTGAAGATGTATAATTACCACCACCCAGTAATCATTTCAGACCTCTTCATGTTGTATCATTGCATAATGTACACAACTGTGTGCAGTGGAAATCATGACCATTTTAATTTTTCATGATGTACAGTGACAATCATCTAGTTGTCAGAGCATCAGATTGTGCTGCTTTATTAAGCATTCAGTGTGCCAGTAACACACACCTTTCCTGTGGGCTGTTGGTATTTGCACATGTTAGGGTCTGAAGGTCAATTACAGTCTATCTTGTATATAATTGCAGCTCCAGCACATTATGTACACTGCATCTCTTAACACCCAATCCCCCTGCAATACTGAGTGGGAATGACTCCCTAACTCTGGCTCCTTACCACACCTACTACCCCAAGCTGGAAGAGCACATGGCTGAGGTTGGAATAGGCACTGAAAGAAACTTGTGGGATGAACCCCTTTGTGTTGGTGAGTACAGAAAAGGAAAGTTATGAAAGCCAACTTTATAACTAATCACCATGCATGCCAATCATTATGCTTTTGGCATAATCATTATGCTTTTGGCGTAATCATTATGCTTTTCTTTCCACCCAATTATGTCTTATGATGTATATGGATTACACTTTTTTCATACATTAAAAAATGCAATAAAATAAGGCAATAAAATGTTGTGTCTGTCATTTTATTATTGTCTCTTTAATCCCACTTGTTATATAAATTTGAGAATATTCTATATAAAAAAGAAGACTGCTCTGCTGTGTAAGAATAACATAAGAATATATTTGTCCATCCTAGACCTATGTGTGCTTTCCTTATTTTCTATTTATAACAGTTGTTTGTGACACATTTTTAAAAAAATCAACCCACAGATTCCTTCAATAATAAAGTTACTGGTACATATTCATTATATTGATAATATATTGAGGCAGCAGACCAGTCTGTACTTTAAAAAAACATATACCAGATGTTAAGCAAAACAGCCTCTATTGATGCAGTTTATGGATGTTATTTTTGACAAAAATATGTTAAAGCAGAGGGATTTTTTTCAATTTCAAAGCATGTCAGAGAAGAAAAAGGACAAATCAACAGTTTGTTACAAATCTGAAAAGAAGAATATGAGAGTGATATAATACAGCACTCAGACTGAGTACATCATCAGACTCATTGCAGAATTTACTGACTTGACTTTATGATCATTCAGCAAAAGTTAGACATTTAGACTTGCTAAAGTGAGTGTAGTATATAAATAATTTGTCAGTGTGTTTTGTGTTTGTATTCTAGTACTAATTCACATTGATTTTACCCATTTTTGACAAGAATTTTAACCAGCTGCAGATCCAGGTTAGTAGCAAACTTAAATGTTCATTTTTCACCCAGTGTTCTGTAATTATGGCATGTAATATACAGATTACACTTAATATGCTCAGATTACACTTTTTTGCCATTTATTTTGGCAGTAATTATGCTTATAATCTCTCTCAGGGTTGGCATGTATGAAACACTAATCTGCTTGTTCAAAAAAAAAAAATTGATCAATAGGTCCAGATGCTTGTTCCATTTTTAATCCACAGGTCCAGATCATAAGGAAGATAGTCCTGTATGGGAAATCATGCCTGTCCAGAATTTTTTCACATTCAACATTCCATTAGAGATGGAAGGAACCACAAAGGTACAGTATTAGTGTGGATTGTACTTACTATATATACTCGTGTATAAGTCGACCCCCTCCAACTTGACTAGGGAAAAATAGGAAAAATTGCATGACCCGCGCATAAGTCGACCCATAAGTTCACGACTACATCACAAAATGCACAAAGTGAGTTCTAAATACCAGTACATTTATTTAGGCAAATCACATTACTAAAAATTATCTTCAAACTTAACGAAAATGAAAGTAAGAAATCTAATTTATATGTTGAAATAAAAACAATTTATCTTCAATGTTAGATAATAATTGAAATAATAACGTCCTCATACTAAAATCCTGAATTATAAAAGTTTTATTACATTCAGAATCCTTCAAAGTCTGGCTCGGTATCGGAATTGCCAAACAGTTCTTAAAACTCGGCTTCTGTTATGCGCATGCTGTCATCGTATACATCATCATTGTCATCAGTGTCATCCAATAGTGTATCGTTCTGCTTCTCATTCACACAAAATTCGCGTGCTGCAGCACAGTTGTTATTTGCTTCTGCATATTCAGTAACTTTAAGTTTGAATGCTGCATCATAAGCAGAACGCTTTCTTTTACTTCCAACACTATTCATTTTATCTGATTGAATATAAACTTCAGGAAAGATTAAACTGAAATAATTTTTGATTGTGGTAGAATCCTATTTATACCTTATCCTGTAATTTGTCCCATGGGTGGTTGGTTATCAATTCGTGTTGGATAATTATTGATCATTGTTTTTTCTTTTTTTTTAACTGTTCTTTTTAACTGCCGGTGGCGTGATTCAGTTGACCAAAATATGATTGGTTTTCAACGTGGACATTGTTCAAGTATTGTGACAGTTATAACTTTGAGCAGAAACCATGTCCACTACCTTATCTCATGAAACAATACATCTGAGAGTCGGTATGTATTAGTAAATTCAGTGGCATTGTGCTATAAAATCCCTGAGGCATTTACCACAGATTAAGCGTACCAGTAGTTACTGTACAGCACTCTACAACTAACAAACCACTTTGCTATACAAACAACTAAACAACAGTAGAAGATAAACTGTGGCTGCCTTTTACTTCTAAAACACCTGTCAAAGAAATCTCTCAAATTATATTTTTAACAATTAATCACGCTGACTCGTATATGCTACTTGACTGTTATTTACCCTTCCTAGACGCATGTGCAACAAACCCCTATGGAGCCTCTCGCTATGGTTGCTGTAAGACTATCGTACATGTACGTGACTCTCCACACCAAAATGGTTGTGTCGTAAATACCTTCAGTATCGTAATTCTTAAATCTTTTTACTTACCGTAGTTTCTTTTCATATTAACACTGAAATAAGCTAGTGTGCATTTGTACAGTACCACAGAGTTTGATGATTACTGATTAGTTGAGGGTTAAATACTTCATTGAGAGATTACTAATATGGCGGTTCTTTTGGAAAATACACGTACCACCGTGGCTCAAATAACATGTATGGCTGCATTTTCTGGTGGGTGGACATCTGTCAAATAGACATCAAGTATGATAATACATGTTTTTCATTCCTTATCCTACCAGTGAAGTTAGAAAAAATACTTGTTTCACTTCAACACATAACATATCACATGAGCCATGTGACATCATTAGGCATGTGATCTCATCTTTGGCGATCGACAGTAACAATAAATACCGGTAATCAAGAAGAAAAGCTCTAAAATTTTCAGACTTAGACCTTGGCCCACAGATAAGCCAAGCCCCCCTTCTTCAAGGCTTTATTTTTTTCCTAAACTCTTCGGCTTATACGCGAGTATATACGGTAATCACCCTGCTGATCACTACATCATGAAAGAACTCCTCTGTATTGTGCATCATTTTGTTTTGAATAATGCAAGACAGAGGCACATTTTTGTTAAGTGTATGCATGGTATGATAGGATAGCATTTACATGTAAGGAATAGTCAATTGTACATTAGGGCTGCTTCCCTATCAAATGCCAAATATTTGTAATCTTCATTGGGCTAAATATGGATAATATTGTTTGTTATGGTTAAATATTGAAGAATCTTGTGGGAAATGAGTTGCTAAGTCAGTTAGATGGAGGATCAGGTCAAGCTATAATTAACAAACTTTATACCCCTATGTATAATGACTGGGTTAGTCCACCCAGGAATATCATATGTGCACTACAGGGATTGAACAAATTGCCACACAGTCGTTACTTATTATTTACTTGGAACATTATATTTGAACTAGCAGGCTAAAAAGTTATAAATGAAATATTGTAAGGAACATTTTGTACAGTGATATCTGCCCTAATGGTTACCAACAGACAGCATTTACCTAGTTTTTCCATGAGATTTCCTGTATCAAAGTCAGGTATTCAGTGGTCACCTACTATACTAAATGTATCCATAAGAAAAAGATCTAAAGATCTATAGAGAATTCATTGTACCCTGAATTTGCCTTAGTTTTTCTGCATGACTTATTCAGCAGTTTCTGTCACAGATTAGTGCATAATAATAGTTTGGGAGTCAAGAATGTAGTAGGCTTTTCCTAAATATTGTTTATAATTCAAAAAGTCAAATTCAGCTTTTAAGTAACATAGACTAATTTGATTTTACAGCAGTTTTCAAAGAAATATTTGTTGAAGAAAGGCATTATATTGTAGAATCTGATTTTAATTTTAATATGTATGTAATCTTCTTTTTAAATAAAAACAAAACAAAAACAAAAATGGATAAATGACAACAGTGAGTCTAGCGCAGAGGAGTAATGTTTGTACGGAAACCATAATGTTTTGATCTCCAGCTATCTTTTATAAACATATTTACTTTTCAGAACTGGCAAATCTCATAATAATGTGTCTCATGTAAATTGAATTGAAAAGATTGGAATTTATTTTTTTGCATTTTGCATTAGGTCTCTACAGAACTACACAAAAATATATGGCCACACATCCTTAATGGACATGGATAGTTGTCACATGAGACTTCCGCATATGAATTTTAGGTCATAATGCTCTATCAGCTATAACTTTTATGGATGGATTCAACTGTTCTCTATGCCTTTCTGTAGATCATAGGAGAGCTATACTTGGATTTTGGGTATCAATCAGTGATTCATTTCCATCAATACTTGACTTAGAGCATCAGTGAAAAATAAGACATCACATTTGTTAATTGAAATTATATTATGTAATTGGATTCATCATGTACTTGCTTATTAGAAAAATGTCACTCTTTAGGTACACTGCATCAGTATCTTTGGAAGACCAATATTTGTCAATTAGTCATTATCTACATCAATCCATGTTAGTCATGCTGCCATCTCATGAAGCTGAGCAGCACATATCAGTTTAGTTCTATCCATTCATGTGTTTACATGTGTGAGTGAGAGAAAAGCTATATGAATTGGTGGTGATGGCTCTACTTTTAGAGTTCATCTTTAGCATTTTGCCATGGTTCAGTTACCATATTCTGAATATATTATTTCTTTTTGTTTTAACTGGTCATCTTAATGAGTATGTGTGTGTTGCATATGTACGTGTGTGAGTGTGTGCATCAATAAAATGGAAGCTCTTCAGTATTTCCAAAATGGTCAGCCATGGTTGCTTCATTATTTTCAGTCAAATTATAAATGAATAAACTTACTGCCAACCTCAGCTCTGGTATACATTATATTTGTCTCTGATTAAGCTGCTTCTTCTTTAAAAGTCCAGATATTCAAAGACTCATTTTATGTCCGAGTGCATGAGTTTGTATTATGAATGGATTCACCATTAATGAACAAGAAATGCAGTTGAAATTTTTTCAGCATGAAAGTTTGTAAATTTCCCAGTTTCATAATTTAATTAAACGTTGTACAAGTACTTGTATTTAAGGCTTGGTTTTGTGTATATATTTTTAATTGTGAACAAATGTTACCATGTCAATTGGAAATTCACAAAGTTTTTCTATTAAAGTGGAAGGTTCTGGCAGTATAAATTACAAACTACACACAGAAATCACTGTATTGCATATATGGCGGGGCCCCAAGTAGCCGAGTGGTCTAAAGCGCTCTCCGTTACGGAATACTGCCATCTCACCTCTGTCTGCGTGGGTTCGAGTCTCGGATTCGGCGAATGTGGATATGTGAGAAAGCTTGCCAGTAGCTTTTCGTGGGTCGGTGGTTCTTTCCGGGTATTTCCCGGTTTCTTCCTCCACCATTAATACTGGCCGCCATGTATAGCCTATCGTGTGCTGAAAAATGGCATTAAGCCCTACAACAACAACAACAACAACAACACAACAACATATATGGCAATTTATAATGGATCATCTTTAATTTCTTGGTCATTTAATATAAAATGAAATAAAATTATTATACAGCTAAGAAAATAATGGAAATGTTAAAAAAATAGCAATAATTTCTCCAAAACCAAAATTTAGTGCCATTTGATGATTATATTGACTGCTGAATATGAAAGAACCTTAGGAGTAAATTCCATGGATTTTTCTAAAATTATGTAATGACTTCTAATTGGTGGTCATTGTACCTGTTGTAAATATTGACATCATTTAAACAATGTTGCAAAAGGGAAAACCAGATTTATACATAATTTCATTGACTATTATGCATATTATGTGCAAATGCAGAATTTTAGATGATCATATTTGTCAATTGGCATGATAGTGGCTTATTAGCCATAAGGTCTATAATCCACAAAAATAGGTGCCATGACAGAGAAAACCACCATCTTTTTAATGGTCACTTTTCTTTATTATAAGTGGGTCCTTGATCAGAATTAAATAGATATTTAAGGAAGAGAGAGTGACCTCTTTTATCTGCATGAATTTCTGAAGAATCTTATAGGGAGCCAGAATTGGCCCTTGTCAGATCTTGTCTTTTGTTATAAATGTATGTGTTGCATATTAATGGTAAGCCTTTAAAGATGGTTGGTTTAATGAAGATAGTATTTAAAGAGGAATGCTTAAAATCTAGTAACATAAATTTTATTTTACCATCCTAATGCACCAGTAAAAGATGAGAAAATGTGTTAATTGTATGCTAATTCCCATTTTAAATCTTAGTAATTCTGAACATTTTCTGTTGGTATAATCATTAAATTACACTGATGTAAAACATCCGTTTCATTCAAACATTCAGATAGAAAATGTTATATGTGTGTGTGTGTGTGTGTGTGTGTGTGTGTGTGTGTGATTTGGATTTTTAACATAGCTTTAACAACATTTCAGTCATACAGCTATGATGTCTGCAGTTTATAGTGATGTTTAGCACTGGGGCATCATGCTGTAGACATGTAGCATGATGTCCCACCCAGTCACATTATCCTGACACCAGGCTGATCATTCCTAACACTAACCTCTCAATGTTGAGCACCTAGTGAGGCAGCTGTTAGTACCATTTTTTAAGTCTTTGGTATAACTTGGCAGGAGTTCAAACCCATGACCTCCCATATCTGAGGCATATGCTCTAACCACTAGGCCACCGGAGCGGTTGAAAATGTTATGCTTTACAAGCATAATTAGCAGAAACAGTACTAATGTAGAAAAGAAAAGAAATGATAACCAAATGGCAAAATGGGTATTGAATAAACATAAAAGGGTTTAATATAGCATGTGTGTTTTTCAAAAAATCTTTTCCCTCATGTCATTGCAGCATGTTGATTTCACTCCAGATTTTGACTCTTGCTCTACTTTTAACTGATCATTGTGCAGATTGTAGTGTAGCTTTTTAGCCAGTGAATATTTGGGGGGTTTGCCCAGTAGATAGACCCCTGAGCTTCTATAAGAAGAAATACTGTAACACATTTTTAATCTTCATTTCCAGTCAGTACAAAGTGGTCTGCCCAGTAGATGGGCCACATGGGCTTCTGTAAGAAGAAATACTGTAACACATTTTTAATCTTCTTTTACAGTCAATACCAGGAGGTTTGCCCAGTAGTTTGGCCCCATGGGCTTCTATAAGAAGAAATACTGTAACACATTTTTAATCTTCTTTTCTAGTCATTACCAGGAGATTTGCCCAGTAGTTATGCCCCATGGGCTTCTACTAGAAGAAATACGGTAACATTTTTAAACTTCTTTTCCAGTCAATACCAGGGGGTCTGCCCGGTAAGTACCAGAGGGCAGTGAATCAGAGGTACAAGCAGATAGATAACTGGCAGAAAACTGTGAAGGAGTCGGGGCTTACCAGGGACCAGAGGAAAGAATTTCAGAGTCTGGTTGAATCCAGATTTCATGTATGATAGAATTCTTATTTTGTTTTATCAGTTTGAAAAAAAATTGTGGATACAAAATGGGACTGCTCCCAGTTACGTTTATGTACAATAATTGATGATTCTTTCATATTGAATTTAAACCAGATTTAGTGTGCATCTTTATCATGATGAGCATTTTGTATCAGCATATTGTGGTTGCCTGATTGCCTGACAGAACTAATTTCATTTCTACAAAACAGATCGGCTGATTCCTTTGTGATTTAATCCATATTTATATTTCTGACGAAAATAAATGACATGCCTTAAGATGACTTTTATAGGCTTTTTGACTTGGAATGATTTTAATCCCTGATGCTTATGGCATAGTATCCATTCTCTTTTACCAAATATAGTTTGTATTATTAATAATAGTGACAAATGCTATAGCCTTAGCAAAATTACAAACAAAGTATAGATCCAATAAATTTTTTGTCATGGGAGGCAACTCAAATTTAGGTAAGTTATTAAACCAGGTAATAGTTATCTCCCTTGGATATGTTCTACTCCAGTCGAACAATTGTAGAAAACGCTTTTAAATAAAATTCACAATACATCAGTAATTCCTCAAGCAATGTTTGAAATCTTTAATATAAATTTTCTTGTGACATATAAAGAAAAGAGAATTTATAAAGTATTGTAAAGATTATTTGGAGCATTAGGTTTATGATAGTAAAAAGGACTGAATAATAATGTTGCTCAAGTTATGTTCTTCCATCTGATCTTATGCAGATCACTTTAATCCTTCAGTATTCTCAGTACTTTGATTATAAATTGTGATGGCTTAGGATATTCATTTTTTATGTATGTCTGTCATTAAATTCCATCAAAATGCAGTGATTGAATTGTATTTGATTATATTTCAGGTATGGTTGTCTGAATCAGGGCACAAGAGGGAGCTAGACAGCTTAGTATTGCCACAGCAGGGGAAGAAATCACAATAGCATGAAATCCTTGTAGAATTTCTGGGCAGCTATTTATTTCACATCTCATGATGCACAGGAAACGTTTTCTTATTATTTAGTGTTCTGCTTTCATTGTGTTGTCATTATAGGTTGCTGCATTTGTATGGGAAAATATAAATGAGTTTTTCTGATGAATATATTGCACGACCTTGGGAGTGCAGTATATCCCTCCGACAAAACGAGTTCATATTTTCCCATACAAATGCAGCAACCTTTTTATTATATGCTCATTTTCTTATTTTACCGAAGGCTTAATTATATAAGCAAAAATACACTTAAAGAAACGAAGTAACTGAATGTATATCATATTCCAAACTAAATACACAAGCGCAGATTCATCATTACACAACAACATTATTAATGCGCATGTAACTCCGCCCAGATGAGTTTGAACTTGGTCACGTGCTAAACATAAGTTTCAAAAGAAAATGGCGCTTTGGTCCACTTAAAATTGAAATTTGGAGTCATATTGTGAATGAATGCGCATTGCAACAACTTTTCCATTTGATCTGGAATGAATAGATTTGAGTATTTTTGTCGATTCGATGAAATTTTGTGATTATGGACTGGATTTATCTACATGAAGTATGTCGATTTCAGCAGCGTCTGTGCCAATTCTGCATGAAAATACATCGAGGGAGAAGTTTGTTGACATCGGCAAGCGTGTTTCTGTTCTGTCATTGAATGATTCAGATCATAATGTGGGAAAAATATGAAGTCTTTCAATTGCATATATCAGAAAGATGCTGTGGAATTTAATGTTTATTTAATTTTGAGTGCAGTAAGGAGGATATAATTGCACTTGGAATATAGTTGAAATTATGGTACAATTTTGAAATGTGTAATCAAGCTTGAGAACCCATGACATGGCTCATGTAATTCGGATTTGCAGAACTAAGAAAGTGCATTTTGAGGAAATTCAGGATGTAAAACTGTAAGTATATTTTTTGCCATTCTTATTACCAGCTAAAGAAGACAGTTTATGCCTTGTCACTTGCATGTTATTTGTAAGGACCCTGTCTTGCGTCTATAGCTAGCCTAAATCTGAAACACTGTATCAAAAAAGTTTATGCGGAATGTGCCAAAGCAGCTGGTATGTGGCAGTCCATGAAACATCATCTTCAGTTCATTCAGAAACAAATTGTTTGTTTACAATAGAAAGTAGTTCCTATATTCATGTGAATGCAATATGAATTGAGCTAGCGAGTTCAATATCGTAAAATACTGAATGACTGAATGATTCGGACAATGTAAAGTTAACGGAGAAAAAAATGAGCATATAATAACAAGAGTTATATTAGCTGTGTCCAAAGAGGACCAATATGAGGCATTGTTTAAGTGTGTGTAGCCAGAAGTATATTTTATTCAGTATTTGTATGGGATGTAAAATAGTTTCATGATTTAATGTCAGTATAAAATATTTTGGCAGTATGAAATGTAATTACTGTATATACTCACAACTTTGAGTCCAACTGTGAACCATGCAGATCCAGATCTGATAATGCATAATGTACTGGCTGATCTGGGTTTATGCAGTTTGTTAGGCATAATCATTAGAACAAGCAACATAGATCCTGATCTTCCAGCGCATTATGTGATAACAAGTCAGGGTCTTTGTTGTTGGCAGTTGCACCCAACTTTTAAGTGAGTAAATGCACATCTCATACTGTAGCAATGAGTTACTTGTAACATGCAAATGACTGATGTATCAAGTGTGTCTCCAGTTGACATGTGGATGTGCCTTTACTATCAATGACATAAATCCACACTGGTATTGTACATTATACATTATCTCTTTCAGATATTGAGTTTATTGTCATAAATTTCAAAATAGGTCATTGTCTTACCATTATGGTTGCGTTAACAAGATGTCATTGTTCTAAACATAATATAGCCAGTCTTCACACATTGGTTTTTGTAAACATGGCAGAATTGGAGACTGATGAATCTTCCTGGAAACATGCCAAAGGCCTGTTATTGCAATTAAGTGTCAACACACAAAAACTGAATGCAGTTTATATCGATTTTTTTTGTCAGCAGAAAAAAAAAAATGAAAATTTGGAATATGAAATGACACTGTTATTCATAAAAGTCAAATTTACTGTTTATATTTACTTGTAAGTTGAGTCTGGCTGCCAACAGTATCACCCCTGATCTGCCATCACATAATGCACTGGCAGATCAGGGTCTAAATTGGTTTTGATACTGATTAATCCTAACAAATTGTATTGACCCAGATTTGCTGGCAGATTATGTGATGGCACTCTCTGTCTATGCATATCAGAATATAACAAAATGTTTAGACCGGCAAAAGATATACCTTCCAAAAATATTGTCAAGAAACTGTTTTAGTTAGACTACAGTTTATAAGGTGTAACAATTATGAGATTTTTTTCATCTGCAAGTTATAACTTCAAGAGCACTTGGATTCCATTTGTTTTGTAGAAGAAGATGAGCAACTCTTTTGAAAAAAAAAAGAAACAGCAGAAAATGACAGTAATAACAGTAGCCTAACCAAATTTCAAGACATGACACAAAATAAAGAAAATGTACTATTTATGGTGCTCTCATGTTGGAGGATACATATGAGTCTATTTTTTGGGAGAAGTACTTGTTACATGTATGTTGCACATTTCTTTGTCTTCCATGCTGGTAACAGGACATGAGTTAATGGACTATTATATGGCATTATCACCTGTTATAAGCTTTCAATCCATTATGAATTGTACCCCACCTTCTGTCTCCAAAAGTATTTATGTGGCAAAATTACAGTCAACTGAGGATTATCTAAATCCCTTAATTCCTTACATATTTCTGACTGTATCTTGCTCTATCTGAGCAAAGTATTATTATTATTATTATTAAGATTGTTTTATGTGCATTATTTATCAAAATCATAAAATATGTTTACTTAATATTGTTTTATCACAAATTTATGTTCCACCCAAGATCACTCTATCCTGCTCACTTTAGTCCACCCTATAAATTAAATATTCACTGACCTAAAATAGTTGCTGATCATAGTTTGTTTTGTCCATGACCATGACAAGATATTAATTTTCACTATTGATTGACAGCTTATATACGATTGCACAACAAAGAACTGACTCTGTGATCAGTCAGCATGTATAAGATAGGCCTGGAAACAATTGTTTATACTTTACCAAAAACATCTGGATTAGTCTTGTTCAACTTTCCAAGATCATAAGACAACAGGTTTATATGAGAAGCCAGTGATAAATAAGAAATTAAAAGAAGCCATATATGATAAAGGCTATTCTTTGTGATCAATGACTGAAACTTCTTTAGTCTTTACAAACAAGTTTTAAATATGGAATGACCCCTGGCCCAAATGAAAAGGGACGCAACTCATATCTCTTCGCAAAGATGATTTTTTTTCTTTAATTCACAGATAAATAGATGAAGATATCAAACTATATCTGTCTCACTGGAACAGAAGGTGAATTCTATTTCTGCTGTGATAGCACAACTACTTTTCCCACTATCAGATTGTTTCAACTGTTGACCCTAATTATAAAAAGTGTCTGACTTTTGAAATTGACATATGGACACCATTGACAATGTGACTGGAGTACAGTGAGTACAAGTGAGATATAAAATGTTTGCACATCAGTTTACTTTACATTTCTTTATCTAAACAGTGCCTTCCTAAACTAAACAAATATTTAGGTGGCTTAGACTGAGTGGTCACTGTTGATATGCGCCGGTGACCACTTAAGGCAGGGAGAACCATTGTTTGGTTAGGAAACACCTGGCTGCTGATCATAGAAGACAGGGGAACATTTTTATTGGAATTTGCTGAGGGGAAATTAGAATAGCCTTGGTGAACAAGTGACCACTGAGGAAAGATGAATGTTAGGACAGGTTTGACTGTACATATACACTGTATATGCCCTGGAAGATATAATATAATAACCTCTATAATGGCTACATGTAAATTTAAAGGAGGTGAAACCACAGTGACAAATATCTCTGAATCATAAAATGTCCTGCTAGTAGATTATCAAATTTTTAAATTGTGTTTTTTTAAATATCTGCCAAACATTCCACAAAAATACAATCAGATCAAAAGTGTCTTTACCATGGCAAGAGGTATAATTCAGATTTTGATGGTATTTAGAACATCAGCATTTTGACAATCAATTACAAAGAATATGTAATGCAGATATTATTACTATGATTATTATTATTATTATTACTGCAATACAACAATGTTAATTCATCATATATATCTATATATATATATATATATATATATATATATGATATCAAAACTGATAACATTTCTTAATTTTAAAATTTATTATAGAAATTATCAGCTGATAGTTGAAAATATTATTTTACTTGTATTAGTCTTTGATTTCGTAAAAAAGATATTGATCATGTGAACATTTAAATTATTAATAAGATTCCAGATGTTTGTAGTTTTTTGTCTTCAGTAATAATAATAATAATGATGATAATGATGAAATCTAAATTAGTTACTTTTTTAATATGGTCAAAGCAGTAGCATTTTAAATTCTACTTAGATATGAACTTTAAAAAATTTAAAAAATTTGAAAGCCAGTTTTATTCAGACTGTATTAATGTGGAATGTGAACATAAAAAAAAAATAATTAAAATTTTATACGCAAATTACAGCATATTGTTATGATTCAGAGAATTTTATCATTGCTTCAGCTCCCATAATTTTAATTTGTAGTTGTTATAGCGACTGGTATTTTGCATGGTGTATACAGTATATATATATATATATATATATATATATATATATATATATATATATATTTATATACTGACTTTTATTTTTGCCTACATGAGAGTCTGCATCACAACCCTGCAGCTTATCATGTGTCATATCCTATAAATAGCACCAACTTAACATCACACTCCTTTGATTCTCTTTTTCCAAGTTACAGACATTTATACAGATGGAGCAAGAAGGTATGGTTTGAAATTTATAAGGTGAGAAAGGGATTCATCAATTCTTAGCTACATTGTAGTTGTGCCAGATAAATACTTTTGGAGATGTAAGGCAAGGTATGATTCATAATAGGTCAAAAACAGTCTATAGTTTATAATCCGTCCATTTTTCTGCTGTGTGGTCTGGTATACACCATGTAGTTGCATGTTTATGTTAAATGAATGATATCTTTACACATGTAATTATATTTTGATTGTAAATAAGGGATTTTTTTGCAGTATATACCTAATTTACTTAAGACAATGTAATATTACATCTCTCTCAAACTCATGCACAGTGGGGTCCAAAAACAGACTGTACTATAAGCATGAGTGCGAGATACTCAGAGACTTTTGATAAATAAAGAAGTGGGTGCCATCCAGGCTATACATCGAGAAGATTGGAGGGGGTTGGGTATTGGTGCTATTTAATAGCTGAAATCTCATTTTATAATTGTGTTTGGGAATAATTGTGAATAAACATCTTTTTTTTTTTAATGAAATTGTTTGCTTTTTGATATTAGTTACTTTATTTTCAGGTTAACCTATTTTTGAAATGTCGTGAAAAACATTAGTCCAAGAGGTTTCAATACACATGTACATGTGTGCCATATTGCATATCTCAAAAACATTGTGCTTTTTGCACATGAAAACGTGAATCCTTCATTTTAAAAACTAGAGAAATATATTTTGTGAAACAACTAATGTTGAAACTTTATTTTTAAAAATTGTTTTATTAGTAAAATATTGATGCCATGATTTCATTGCAAGTAATATTGAAACTTCTACTCATTCTTGGGCAGATCACTGAGTGCCAGTTTTGGAATTTTAAGTTCACAACAATCTTAATGAACTTGCTTCTCTATAATATTGTATCTATCAAACAATACCTTGCATTCACCGAGTACTCCTTTCTCTTGGTTACCTTGCTATCTTTGATCACATGTGTTATGATTAGGATAATGGATAATTTCAGGTAGTTTAATTATGTTACTTACACAGTATACTTGATATCTATAACTGTTTGAGTGGTCTATTCAGATGAGTTCAGCTGACACATGACCATGACCACTAGCTCGCACATGAGAAGGATTTGCATGCCTTTTAACTTTTTTTATTTTATTCCAGCCCCTTTGTTTGATACAAATGACATAACTAACAGAAGGTCTTCTTTTAATCGAGTGTAACAATACAACAAATACGTCTGCAGATTGGAGAACAAAACAGTCAGTAGTTAATTGGTTCAAACAGAAATGCTCGTGGACATAGCTGTGATGGTAGATGCTCACATCTGAATACATGAGGGCATGTCATATTTATGTTGATTAAACTGAAATGAAATGAAAACATAGAACTAAAACACAAATTTCACTTGACAAAGCTTATTTCATTGGTATTTGTTTCTTCAAGTGTTGCAACCAGTAGGCATTAGTAACATTTCCACTAATCAAAATTTCATCATTCTTGTTTACAGTGTACTGAGAAATTTTTGCAAAGAAAATGCAACAAAATATGGGACTTCCTATCCTATTAAAAGTTGAGAATTTCATGATGTTGATTAAAATTTCCAGACACCAACCGCTGTTTTTGATGATAGAAGGAGTAATATATCGGGGGTTTTGTCTGCCAATTTTTATCGTGATTTTCTTAATGTTTGACAAATAAGGGTGAATTCTTTTGCCATTTTCCAGAAACAAAAATGGGATCCCTGACTGCCCTACATTACAAGTGCATTCGCATGTTATCCAGGCACAAGGTTTTGAGGGAGCAAGAAATGATAGAGTGAGGATGATGTAGTTTCCTAAATGACTTTGATGTGTTTGCTTGTTAACAGGGGATTTTCCCTATAGCTGTATTCAGTTTGCTGTTACAATGTTAAGAATGGGGTTGCAAAAATGTTATGGAAATAATTTACATCCATAAAATCAGATGAACTTTGGTGCAGGACTCAAACATTTATATTCAGTTTGATGTTTCAACTTTTCATTCATATACAGCAAATATATGAAAGAAAAAACACGTAGTAAAATTATTGTAATAAGTGTTAAGAATAAAGTTTGGTACTAAAGTACACTTAAGAAAAAATATATATAGAATAAGATTGTGAAAATAAAATTTTCACTGTGATGCCCACATTATTGCTACATACATCATATACAAGATTTTGTAATTCAGAATACAATATCACTTTATGTGCATACTTGTTCTTTTCTCAAGGCATACAAGGTTGAATGGAGAGACAAAGGCATACAAGGTTGAATGGAGAGACAAAGGCATACAAGGTTGAATGGAGAGACAAGGGCATATGAGGTTGAGTGTTGAGGGAAAATGGTTTCCACACAATGCTGAGTGAAACAAGTATCATGTCTTGGCATTCTGTTCATTTTGCTCAGTGCAAATTTCTTTAAATGAAAAAATCGTCAAGTTTGAAAATTGCTTGATGAAACCCTAACATTTGCATTTTCTGTAGAACACAAATGATCATCACAACCTTTGCTCTTTATTATATGTCCACCATAAGGCAGAGTGTATTACATCATGATGTCCTTCCATTTGTCTGTCTTTCACTGATTTTGTGCTCATTTACCAAACTTTGTGGATGGCTTGCACTTGGGGTAAGGAGGCACCTTATAAATTTTGGTGTCCAAGGACATGGTCACTGTTACTGAAAGAAGAAAAATTGTTTCTGCACAACTTCAGATATCCACCATCTTCAGTTACTTACATTTTTTGGATGTCATCACTTGGGGTAAGCAAGAATCCTTTTGTTTTTTGGGGTCAAGGTCACTATAGACGAAGAAGAAAAATGGTTTCTGCACAATATTGAGTCAGACTTAGGTATCAAGTATTGACATTTAATTAAGTATTCTCTGTGCAGATTTCTTGAAATAAATTGTCACAATTTCAAATTTGTTTGATTTTGAAATTTAAGCAGACATATTTTTACTTCCAAAACCTATATATTATGAATCAGGGAAAAGGTTCACAGGATTTGTATCAGCTTTATTGGTGGTTTAAGCAGCTACTATTTAGTGGTATCAAATGATACCCCATGCATCTTTTCTACCCCCACCCCATGTTTGGTTTAAATCATCATACAGGTTTTTGCTTTAGTGGTCGTCAGACTGGAAAAAAGTTCCACCTTGGTCATCTATTTTGGCAGTCACTATTGTAGTCATGATATATCAGTGTGATGACCAAAGTGTAAATATGGGATATCCTTTGTTTGGCTGTAGTAAGATGAAGATCACACAGGTCATAGAGTATGAACTGAACAAAGATATAGAACAGGAAGTGGCCATCTTTGTTCCAACTCTTGTTTTTTTGTGTGAAGATGACCATGTTTCTAGTTGATTAATTCTTGGTTGAAACATGCAGCACTTTGGGTCAGAGTGCAGCATCACACCCCAGAATGAGATTTTAGCCATTACTATCTGTATCCATGTCTGAATATTCAGTTTTGTTTAAATAAGGGGCTTCAGTTGACATATTCCTCAATACACATAACCCTTCAAGTGATTATTCAAATACTTCATAAAATGCTTCAGAGGATACATAAATAAATTATTCCTTCAGTCTGTCGAGTACCAAGACCCCATCACTGAATTTCCTATTCATTCAATAATGATGTTAACAAAAATTTTCCATCTTTATAAACTTGAGTAGACAGCATTTTTGATCCATGTATCTTCCAGAGAGTTGGGGAAAAGAATATATATGAAAATGAATAAAATTATTTAATCAAATGTTGAGATTGATAAAGTGTTAATACATATGATAACATTTTTTATTTCTTCAAATGAACATCTTTTCTGGGTAATGTCAGCATATTAGATAAAACTACATGTAAATTGAAGTTGAACTCTATGTTTTTGAACAAGTAGATATGGTTGTCATTTATTATTAAATAACTGACGTCCTAAGGCTAGTAAACAGATTTGATCTTTTTATTTATGTTGTTATGGGTAATTTTTGTGTTGCATCGAACATCATCTACTCTCCTAATAGAGTAAAAGGTGTCAAAATGCAGTCACACAGTTATGTGTGTGTGTGCGTGAACACATCTCCCGTTACATGAACCATGCCTTTGAAGCATTAAAAAAAAACAAAAATATAAAATATAACGTAAAACTCTTGTCCACATTGATGGCTTTTACTTCCACCCATCACTACTACTACAACAATTCATGGATAAGATGGCAAGATAATGTTGCATAATGAGAATTCATTAGGTTTACAAACAAAAATATATTGCTATTATAATATAGGGCAGAACAAACAAGGTGCTTTTAAAATAAATTATTCATTAAATTAACAGAAATTATCCTATTTTTTTATGAGCCCAACCAAATTACTGCATATCTAGTGCTATATTAGTTTTACAAATTGTGTTAGTAATAATACATCATCTATCACATGATTCATGTTAGTTAGGTTAATGTGTCAATATCATCATTTTTCTATCTGTAACACATATAATATCATTTCATGACATTACAAGTGACTTAAAGACATCATCTAAAGCGAAGGCTAATTATCGGGCATTCCAAAATCTTTTTCAGATGTCATCTCACTGCACTATTCCGCAGTTTTGTCAAATAAAAGATTCTGTATTTTTGTGTCATGTGATAAATAAACTTGCACATTACATTTGTCTTCATTTAAATGTATGAAATTTGTTTAATATTTTCAGTCTTTTTCTCACCAAGACTACTTGCAAAAATTTTATTTTTGAAATGAGTATCCATGTGTGATCCTGTATTTAATTTTTGGAAATTGGATAAATTCAGCATATTTGTAAGAAACATTTATGATTTACTTGTTAACAATAAACAAAATATATAGCTAAATTACAATTCATGTCTACAACATTTGACAATATAGTTACCTTGTTAGCTTTGTAAAAATGTTATGCTTCTAAAAACTGCGCGATTCCCAATAGCCCAAGGCATCAACAATGTGCCTGACTATTTAAGAATATATATATTTTAGATCTACATTTAAACTAATAGGAGCAAAATGTTATGATAATTAAGCAGTGATGTAAGTCATCTAAATAGTGTTGGGCATAACTCAACAACATGCATTCACCCTGGATACAAGGATTTGTGCCTAAATCCTTGAGGTGAAGCAGAGGCGTCCTTCATTATGACTTATTAGGTCCATGTCAGAGTATTGACAAATCACCAATTCCTGTGTTTCAACATATCAGGGTATTGACAAATCACCCATTCCTCAATACAGCATATTGCGGTATTGACAGATCATTGATACCACAATACAGCGTATCAGGGTATTGACAAATCACTGATACTCCAGTACAACATATCAGGGTATTGACAAATCACTGATACTCCAGATTCAGCATATCAGGGTACTGACAAATCACTTATACCCCAATACAGCATATCAGGGTATCGCCAAATCACTGATACCCCAATACGGCATATTGGGGTATTGACAAATCACTGATACCCCAATACAACATATCAGGGTATTGACAAATCACTGATACCCCAATACAACACATCAGGGTATGGACAAATCATTGATACCCCAAATACAGTATATCAGGGTACTGACAAATCACTGATACCCCGATACAAACACATCAGGGTATCGCCAAATCACTGATACCCCAATACAACATAGGGTATCGCCAAATCACTGGTACCCCAATATAGCATATTGGGTTATTGACAAATCACTGATAGCCAATACAACACATCAGGGTATCACCAAATCACTGATACCCCAATATGGAATTTCAGGGTATTGACATTGCACTGATACCCCAGTACAGCATATCAGGGTATTGAAAAATCACTGATACCCCAATAATGCATAACAGGGTACTGAAAACCCTAATACAGCTTATTGGGGTATAAACTTGAGACATGTATCAAAGTTTCAGTTGAATACAGCAACAGATGTAGCAAAGACAACATTACAAAACAGTAACGTAGACTTTTAACGCTATTTATGCTGTTGTCACAAAAGTGAAATGTATGTAACATTATTATTTATGGGTCAGAAAACATGGCTAGAACAAATCATCTGAAAATATACCAGTGAAGCAGTGTATCATTACAAGATATTTTCCATGTTGAAAGATTCAGCTGCTCTTAAAACTTCTGTAACCTTGATAAACGAATGATACAGTCACATACATGTATTTTCATTAGAAAAAAGGCATTTCATATCTTGAAACTCTAACAATATGTACTAAGATATAAATTCTATCAAAAGTGCTACAAAACAAGAGAATAAATTGATCGAATCTGGCATTTTCCAGAGTCCTCATGTACAAGTAACTTCAAATGCAAAATTCTGGCTTTGCTGAGGTGATCTACAATTTTCCCAACCAGGCAGTAGGGTCTTTTCTGTAAGAGAAGAAGTAGATATAGGTGACAGTTATCACAAATGGTTGCAAAATAAATACAACAGTTAAAGACACTAAATATGCCAATTATCACTATATATCTCAATTCCTAAAGATTTAAACTACCTGCAGTTAGTAAAATGATACACATTGGAAACTCACCCCATCCCCAAATCTTAAACCGATGCTTACAAAATTCTTGTAATAAGAATTTGATCTCAAAACTTTGCTTAAAACTTTGCTTCGGAGGTTTCCTTAATATTATTTCACCTCTAATGCTACAATTCAGAGATTTTGATCATCATATTTAACTATTGTGTCTTTGAATTTTTGAATTCTATCTTGGTCTTGATGCTGAACAACTGAGTAACTAAAAGAAGGAAAGAAAGCCTCCACCACCACCACCACCATCACCACCACCAGCTATCTGTCAATTATTGTTTATGTAAAATTCCACAGGAGGGCAATCCAACATTGTCATGGGCAACATATCCATTGTTTTGTAATGCCTCCTTCTGTGCTTAGCTTTCTGAGAAACACAATGTGTCCTTAACTTTGGTTGACACCTAGGGAGTTTACATTATATAACATTATATTATATAGCAGCATTATTTTTCATCCATTTCCTAATAAGGTGGAAAGGTCTTCAAAAGAAACAAACTTTTAAAGAAAACTTTGTTAATAAGTTGGCTTTGTTTAACTCAGTTCCGGTAATTTGTCATTTAGCAGGTAAATGTTAAAAACTCATCTGCTAAAAAATCTACCTGGGGCAAATTTATTTGCAAATTAATTAACAAGTGTTAATCATTTATGTCTTAATTAGTTTGACCTGTATACTTACAAAACATCACTTTTCATGATCTTCTTTCCTGCTTGCATCATTTCAGCTGCCTGTGATACAATGGGGTCAAAGTTCATGCTTGCTACAGCAATCACTTCATTACCTCTGTAAAACATTATTTAAAGTATAAACTAGAAATGTGTCCCTATAAAATGGCTGGCCTGCCAATATAATGTGTCCCTATAAAATGGCTGGCCTGCCAATATAATGTGTCCCAATAAAATGGATGGCCTGCCAATATAATGTATCCTTACAAAATGGATGGCCTACCAATATAACGTGTCCTTATAAAATGTCTGGCCTGCCAATATAATGTGTCCCTATAAAACGTCTGGCCTGCCAATATAACGTATCCCAACAAAATGGATAACATGCCAATATAATGTGATTAAAGAAAAATGGGGGCCATGAATCCATAACATGAAGGAAATTAAATTTGTATAATGTCTTTTTAATGTAAAAGCTCCAACATGGAGTGCTTTGATCTAATTGATATGACTAATTGGATGGATGGACATTTATACAACAGTGCAAAGGAGGATTCTGCAAATAGACCTTCTAACAAACAGTCACAAGAAAAGAACAATCTGCAATTTTAATCTATCTAGGGTTTATTTCCATCAAAGGTTAATAAGTTATTTTATTTGCTAACATTTTGCTAGCACATGGAACCGATAAAACAAGATGTTTGAAAATGAAGTTGCAAGTATGCACATAAAAAATTTTCCAACATAAAAATTTTAAAGCCTTGAATTCAAAATGAAGCGTACTCACAAATACTGGACATATTTTCTAATTTGAAAAATGTTATTAGGTCACTTCCGGAATACTATCACCAAAAATTTGAGATTTCATAAATAAAATACTAAAGCTTGATCAAATAGTCACTGAATTAAAATTTGACAAGAGTTCCAAGTGGGCCTGATAGTGCTTACCTAGCTTCTATAACTTAACAGTTGACCATTTCACTAAGCAACCTCACATATTATCGTAAGAACACAACACTAAGTAGACTGTCTCCCAAATTTTACATCAGGTTGATTTTCTGTAGCTGGATAAAAATTATTTTCAATGATAAAGGTACAAGTGATATGCATAGTCATTCACTCATAATCAAGCTGGTCCACAATCTTGGTGATACAAAAGTGTTTACTAAGTTTTATCAAAACTAGATATGAAACACAGTCTAGAGAGTTAACATGCTCAGCCAATCAGATGCAACATAATCTCATTAATATGTGCAAATCTCACTTAGCACAGGATGTAAGACGATATAAGCTTATTTATAAAGTTGGAGCAAAATCCAATTAAAAGTTTTTCTCCATAGTGACAAGTTCAGTCAATCATATACAAGATACCTCATAAATATGTGCAGATCCTGCTCCATTATCAAACTCATCCAATATCTTGATGATACAAGACTAGTTTGATCAAACTTGTCCAACATCTTATGATACAAAACTAGTTTGATCAAACTTGACCAACATCTTCATGATACAAGGCTAATTTGATCAAACTCATCCAACACCTTGATGAAACAAGACTCATTTAATCAAACTTGGCCAACATTTTGATGAAACAACAAGTCTGATCAAACTCGTTCAACATCTTGATGATACCAGACTAGTTTGATCAAACTCATTAAATACTGATGATACAATTTTGATCAAACTCTTCCAACATCTGGATGATACAAGACTAGAATATTTGAGAAACTTGTACATCTTGATGATACAAGACTAGAATATTTAAGAAACTCGTACAGCATCTTGATGATACAAGACTAGAATATTTGAGAAACTGTACATCTTGATGATACAAGACTAGAATATTTGAGAAACTCGTACATCTTGATGATACAAGACTACTTTCATTAAAGTCCATTCTGAAACAGAGTTGCTAGAGTGTTTACAAACTCGGCCAATAAGATCAGAATCACACCATTAATATGCATTTTTAAAATATTTTTATTCCTTATTTCTCTAAAGGTACATCAAAAATGTACAATTTTATTTGCAGTAATTCAAATTACAGGCCATGACAAGTTGGTTAGTTACAGAATGAAGAAAACTTAAATACAAATGTTGCAACTATTCAACTGAGAAAGTCACATAATATGTTTGACACCTAATCAATTTCATATAGCAGGTGAGTCTTACTCTTAAGGTGACATCTATAGTTTCATATTTTGCATAGGGTTATACTTTTAAAGAAAAATAATTTTTCCAAGTTTTCTCTAGTTATACTGGCTATTTTAAAAAAGACCCTGTATATCTTAGATATTGTTAAGATAACTTTTAATTCCCTTAATGATGAATGACCAATGGGGTTACAGAGTGTACATCTTGGACTTACTTCCTAATTGCACCTATCATAAAACTGCTAGCTCTTCTTGGTCATTTTCACTTCCTGGACTTTAAAGGTAGATTGTATAAAACAGAGCCAAACTTTATTTTGCTTTTTATATATTTTATAATTCATTCATTCTCTCCAAGATCTTGATGATATAAGTCTACATGCCAAGTTTCATCAAAACTGGTTTAGAAATATGGTCTCAAGAGCGGTAGGAAGTAATTACTGACAGAAGGATGACAAATGATGTCTTTGCACAACAGGCGCATTGCCATACCGTAAGCTTACTTGTCCTTGTCCAGGTGATATAAAAAAAATAATATGATTATTAAACAACAAAATCAAAACTACCATGTCAGCATTGGCTACCATGACTGTAAAACCAATGCTGAAAGATCACATAGGCAAAATAAATATTAACGTTTAGATGTTAATATATGTAATGAAGCCAAAAAAGAATGTTTTTTGTTTAAATTAAATTGTTGTTTGTGTACTCAAAGGAATCTTACTTTGTGTAGTATGCCACAAACTTCTGGGCATTTATTTCTCCATGGACCACAACATCATCATATCCAGGACCATAACCTTTGAAAATAAAGTAATGATGCATTGACTATTATTCGCAAGAAGACAATAGCATGCTGAATCTCATTTGATAAGCTAGTTAATGATCAATAACAAGCCCACCCACCATGCTTTGGAAAAGTATGGCAAGTTTGAATTTAAGGAGGTTTTCTTCAATAACAACCCCATCCACCATGTTTTGCAAAAGTATGGCAAATTTGAATTTAAGGAGGTTTTCTTCAATAACAAGACCAGCCACCATGTTTTGGAAAAGTATGGCAAATTTGAATTTAAAGAGGTTTTCTTCAATAACAAGACCAACCACCATGTTTTGCAAAAGTATGGCAAGTTTGAATTTAAGGAGGTCTTCTTCAATAACAAGACCAGCTACTATGTTTTGGAAAAGTTTGGCAAGTTTGAATTTAAGGAGGTTTTCTTCAATAACAAGACCAACCACAAGTTTCACAACATTTATTAGTTGAACACCCCTGGAAGAAATATTGTAACTTCATGTTCCACAAAAGATGGGCATTGTTTTGCCTCTAAAGCATGGAAAAATGTAGATGTGAAATCTTAATGGAACCCTAAATTATACCCATTCCTATTGGGAAGTCAACCATATGCTTAAATTTCACAGGCACAATAATTACTGTAACTAATAATAATAATAAAATCCAGAAATTGGTCATCTTCATAAAACAAAATGCAGTATATATGGTAGGCCACAATTGTTGAAATCTTCTATTGTTAAACTGTTCATTCTGGTTCCTGTCATGCAGATTACAAAATAGAGGTCACGACCCTTTACTGGAAGTTTAATATAATAATTTTCTTAAAAATACTATTAGTTCAAGTCATAAAAGTCAATTTGTGCATGCTGGCTAAAGAGTGGTATGCCACCATACTGAAAGTCAATGTGACCTACTTGTCATGTTTCAGTGATCACTAAATATTGATGAATGCAAAACTTTTTTCCAGATAAATATTTGCTGGCAAGCTTTGCAGTCTTCTGACAGCTCCAGTTCTTGCTGTGTTGTTTCACACAACATAATTCTTTAAAGAAATATTTTGTTTTTCTACATAGAAGATTTTCTTTTGAGATTATACATTTGATCCCAAACTGCTGAATCATAAGATGCAGCAATCTCTTTTTTTTGGACAAATCTTACTATAGGAATTAGAAATGTATTGTCACAAAAGGGCTATTGCTTTGTATAATGTTAGAGTATTTAACATTTTGAAAAATGTGTATCTTTATATAGCTAAGGGTCCAAGCAATCCAAAATCACATAAAAATTTTAGGGTTTACATTCACTTTGTTGTATTATCTTAATTGAATATCTATCTCTAAATAAGATCACTGCATAGAAAATTATGTGAAGTCCCATGTTACTAATTGTCCATAACATAATAACTAAATGTGCATTTCAACTTTTTGGATTTGCACAGACTGAAGATCACAGACTCCTTGCAAATTTACTTGTTGGCAGGTGAATTTTTATCAGTATGACATAATTACTGGGATCACCTCAGTCTTCTACAATAGAAAGACTGCGCTGTCAATTTCTGGCATTCTGTATTAAAATTTGCAACAGATTTCCAAATGTCTCAAAAAATTTAATTTCACTTTCTAGTTTTCTTGACTGTTACTGTGATAATTAAAAATTGTAAAAGCAGTATTTCTTTTTCATGATTTGATAAAAAGAAAGAAGTTACAACCATGTCATTTTGCATTCAGTCTCTTGCAGATTACATAGTGCTACAATACACTTGGGCAACAAGTGACATATTTATGACTTTATAATATTTAAATGGTCACATCATTTCAAGCCGAGTAGTGTCGACCTAACACACACAAATTAATCCTCAAGACCATATTTTTAATGTACAGATTAACTGATTTACTTAATATTATAATGCATTTACTGAGATATTATCCGTCTTTAAAGACATTTCATTTAGATATAGGTTGGTTGTTCAAGTTTAGTTTTACGGTATAAAGAATTCTCTTTTGTATCCCCCAAAAATACATTTTAATACGTAAGACTTTTTTCCAACATAAATCTTGCTGCAAATTATATGAACTCTGAATCAGTATAGTATATTTGCCTGTATATCATGAATGCATAAAGAAGACCCTTTACTAAGTTTGGGGGAGGGTGGTAAATAGGTGACCATGTTAGAATCATATTTATAGATGTTCTTCTATTTCTAAGAGACAACCTTTAGTGGATTATGAGTCTAAATGTTTTTAAAATTGTTTGACTCACTCTTGGCAAGAAATATTAGATTCAGTTATCTGAAACACTGCAAGTCATTAACTTCATTGGCATACAAAATGGCAGAATTTAGTAAAACTGTTAGTATAGCCAGCTGAAAGTTATTGATATTAGTAAGTTTGGCTTAAGCATTGATACCTATCTGAGCGATTCAGAATTTTTGAAAACAATCAACTATAAGTGGGTGTATATGGTAATGAACCAGCTAAACAGGGTCTGTCTTATTCATTCAGCTTATGACTTTGGTCAAACAGCATAAATGCATCATACAACAGCTATCCTTATTTTCTTGAAACTTTCAAGCTCCAGGACCATATCCTTTGGAAGTCTGTAACTTTAATTACGATAGAGTTAGAATAAAGGCACTTTTAGGGTTCTCTGGATTTGGGTTCCTCTCCTTTACTGACAAATTTGAATATCATAGTTGGACACCATAGATCGTATCTTGCTTGGGGTTTTGAGCTTTAGTTTTGCGATGATAAAGTTTTGAGAACATGAAGTGTAGTCTAGGTCTATGTTAGATCTGGGTTTATATACATGTACATACAACACTAAGTTTTTCTCCTTGCAGAAGTATGAAATTAGCAGAAGACACCAACCTGTATATCTTACACTCTTCCCGTACATCACAGTCCAAAAGAATGGGACACTTTTTATTCCATGTTTCTTTCCCACAATATTGAGGGCGGCATTTCTTCCTGATGGTGGATACAAGAGATATATACAGAAAAATGAATTATAATTAACCTCTAGTGGTTGCCAAAATTATTTTGCAATATCTAGGATCTGTCATATACAAAAATACCAATTATTATTACAAAGTATATTGTGTTTTACTAAATATCATACAGCAGGTAATTTTGAAAGGTGTAAATTTGCCGTTTTCATTTTTTCTAAAAAAACATAATCTTGGCCAAAGTTTTAGATCATGAGAAGCTATGATAATTAGGGCCTGTAAAATCTGACAGAAAATAATTTTTGCAATCCTACCCTGAGATGACTAAATCACAATAATTTCTTCCTTGCTAAAAATTCCCACTAAATGGTATGAGAATTAAATGCCATATCATTGTTTGTGTTCACTCAATTATACTGTGGCAATTTCATGTTGTGGATAGATGATCAGATGCAGGTATTTATGTTGCTGTTGTAGGGTTTAACACCATTTCTCAGCACACAATAGAATATACATGGTGGCCAGTATTAATGGTGGAGGAAGAACATGGGGAAAACCCTGGAAAGAACCACCGACCCACACGAAGCTACTGGCAAGCTTTCTCACAAACCCACATTGGCCGAATCTGAGACTTGTACCCACGCAGACAGAGGTGAGATGGCAGTGATCTGTAATGGAGAGCGCTTTAGACCACTCGGCCACTTGGGGCCCCTCAGGTATTTATGAGGTACAAAATTTGTGACTAGAGACTTTCTTTTTCGAGCCTGCTTTATATTTAGCTAGAAAACAACAAACTTTAATATGGAGCTTAATCTAAAGACTTTTTCATTAACCTTGAACTAACACACATACAAATGGACAGACATACAAATGGACAGACATGCACAAGGATGTCAAAGTGATTACTGTTCGAAGCTTTTGGCAAGGGGGCAGGAGAGTTTTTTTTATTTAAAATGTTGAATAGATCACTGTATATTTAGATTTATACTGCACTATTCAGTGATGTGATAATTTTCACAGCTGATGAATGGGTATTTTAGATCCTCTCTCTCTCTTACATAGCAAATACTATTTGATGATACTGCTAATAATATCATTGCAGTATGGTACACAATATTTAACTATATGACATTATGATAAAAAAGAAATAATGCATGAAAAGATGGTAAAATATATCAGTACCAAAAAACCAGTATTCAAATAAATTCTCCATCCAATCATATTTAACTTGTGTGAAAAATACAGTAATGGTTTAGACAGGATTCATATGCATACAGATATAAAGGGAGATAAGTTATCACTGACCATGTGCATGAGCCATCTGCCAATGCTGGATGTTGACATCTTTTCCTCCAACAGTGAAGAGTGGAAATTCCACAATGTCACCAGCAGCAAAGATGTCTGGCTGGTCTGTCTGCATAAACTGGTAATGGAAAACAAATTTACATGTTTGAAGTGTACAGTTACTTTCTTTTTATAATACTACATTGTGAAAATATTTTGACTTGTACAAGATTCCCTGAATGGGAAATAGGTCTCAAACATTAGATTTTTCACATGTTCTTAAAGCATGCAATATCATCTAAGTTCTATGTATAATAATTACCTTCCTTTTCATGGTAATGGAAATGACTAAATGCAAGTTCTATATATATAATAATTACATTGTTGATGATGGTAATGGAAATGACTTAAGTTCTATATATAATAATTACATTGTTGATGATGGTAATGGAAATGACTAAATATAAGTTCTACATATAATAATTACATTGTTGATCATGGCAATGGAAATGACTAAATATAAGTTCTACATATAATAATTACATTGTTGATCATGGCAATGGAAATGACTTAATATAAGTTCTACATATAATAATGACATTGTTGATCCTGGCAATGGAAATGACTAAATATAAGTTGTACATATAATAATTACATTGTTGATCACAGTAATGGAAATGACAATATGCATAAAAAACACTAAGGAAGAACTGGTACCAAAAGCAAATTAATGTCTTTAAAAATGTTTTTATTTCTAAAAAAATTGTTCTATAAGAACAAGAAAGAAAATTTCTGATGAAACTTGGCATATAAGTTGAAAAAAAGTTCTGTAATAATAAAATGCATTTTCATTGCTTACATTTCAGTATATATGTAAGAAAAATCAGTGGTTGTTTGTTATGGTAAAAACAGTGAATCTTGCCTTTCACAACACATTTACTGTTACATTTTACTAAAGTTGTTTTATTATGAATGCCAGGGCTGCACAAACAGGACAGCCTGCTACCTAGGACTAGTTCATTGTTCTGTCAGGTGTTATGAATGCAAGGGCTGTACAAACAGTTAACCTGCTACCCAGGACTAGTTCATTGTTCTATCAGACAAGTGTTATTATGAATGCCATGGCTGTATAAACAGTTAGCCTGCTAACCTGGACTAGTTCATTGTTCTATCAGACAAGTGTCATTATGAATGCCAGGGCTGTACAAACAGGACAGTCTGCTACTTAGGACTAGTTCGTTTTTGTCAGACAAGTGTAATTATGAATGCCAGGGCTGTACAAACAGGACAGCCTCACTCCAGGATTAGTTGATTTTTCTGTCAGGCAAGTGCTTTACAACAAGAGTTTTGTCATAAGCAAATGCTACTTTTCAAAATGAAAAATCCAAATATCATTCACAAAATTTATTTGCCACATTTTGGCCAGTCACAACCTTATCTGGATCAGCATTTCTTTCTTAACCATATTATTATTTGTCTGCGGTCCAGAATGGACTCATAACATGTGCAAATAATGGCATGCTGGAAACATCAAATTCAGGGACAAAAAATAACTTTGTTGATTGAGATTGGAATAAAATCGTTGCTTCACCAAGTTAAACTGATGTGTGTCAAGGAAATATTAAGAAAGTTATAAAAACAAAAAATGGGACAAGCAAAAAATTGGTGAGGACAAGTCACTTTTTTCAGAGTTACAGATTATAGATGTATGGTAAAAAAAACAACAACTCAGTACTGCCATGAATGCTAAAAGTTTTAGGAATCTTCTACCTGATTAACAGGTATAAATCCTCTGTCTGTCATCTTTATTCCTGAATCTTTCAGGAATTCTGTAGCAGGGACAACACCTAATGAAAAGAAAAAGGTTCTTCATAAACCTGATCAAACAATGTGCAAAGCAAACATGTCCATTCATATTTCATTATATTACTTTATTCAACAATGTGCAAAGAAAATCGGTCCATTCAAATTTAAATTACCTTAGATTTGTAGCTATTTTAAACAAACTGTAGAATTCTTCAAAATGCCCCTTGTGAAAATTGCTCTTTTTAAGCTGACAATGTAAGAATGCTCTTGGTCCAATTTTTGGATGAAGCTGGTTCAATAAAATTTTGAGAAGTTGAAAGTAAGTATGTAGGTAGGTATGTATGTATGTATGTATGTATGTATCAATGTTTAGGTATCCTGTGTAAAATCATTTAAATAAAACAGATTTAAAAAAAATAAACCTAGACTTTATGTTCAAGACATTCTTATCAGAAGAAACATCAGTACTCAGTGCATCCCAGGTAAAAAAAAATATCTCCATTACTTGCTTTTTATCACATGCAGTAGGGCACATTGGACCTATTTTCTAAGTCATTGAGCCTTCAAGGGGAGTTTGGACAACACACTATAAACACGCATCCATACAATAAACTCACTTGGCCTTGTAGCCAGGTGAGTTAATAAACTGTCAGGTCTAAAATTTAACAGCTATTCCTAGTGATTGAAGCAACCAGTGTTCATATTATAAGTGAGTATATAAGGTAGCAGCTTTAAAACATTCAGCATCAGGTTTCATTATCTAAATCTACAATTCTGCAATGCAGAATACCCCTCAAACAAGGTTCTGTAGTGTGAACCCAAAATAGCATGCTCCATTATAACAAATAATTTAGATATAACACGATTGTGGCGTGACTCCCAAAATTTCATATGCATGTATTTTTCTTGTATGTGAACAAATGTTTTCTTCTTAAAAGTACAAAAAATAATGTGTAAAATGTTTACTATCATTTTGGGGAAGAGATCATGTATGAATGCTAATGAGGTGATCATGGCATGGCTCTTGAAAATTTTGTATACATTTATATTTCTTGTCTGTGAAAAAATATTTTTTCTTCTTAAAAGTATGAAAAATAATGTGTATAAAGTTTATTCAGAGGTCGCACTGGGTTTTGCCAATGTTGCAGTTTGTGATTTGTTTTCTTTATTGGTGACAAAATGTATCATCTGGTGAATTTTTTGGGACAAGATTGTAGGCTGTTTAAACTTGTATATACAATCTTGGGTTTGGAGTGGAGAAATTCAAATGCAGCATGAATGGAAGGCACAAACATGGATATAAAAGGCACTGGAATCTATTGTTACATAAACAAATCCTTTCTTCATATTGACAAACTATCTTAATGGTGTATTGTTATATCACAATCCGCATCTGGCCTGAGTAATGTATGCTATAATACACTCAAATAGCCATACTACCAGACCAGCTATTATTGACCAACTTTTGAAAAAAGGAACAGGAATGACTACAATTGACCAAACTTTTTTTAAATGCACCCAGAAAAAATAGACGAAAACTGATTACCGTTGAAGCACCAATCATTCTGTATAAATGCTAAGCAAATGAGAAAGAAATTTCAGTCTCAATGTCTAAAATTATTTGATGTTGCTGCCTGAATAACAAATGGGCATTTGTTTGATCCTCCAGAGTTGTTCTTTAGTGGTGATTTCAATAACACATGCACGTTTCATCAAAGCAAGTCGACTACAATCTTCAATGAAAATAAAGCACCCTTCATCAGAGGAAGTCAGCACAAAACTTAAATAAATGCAATGGAATCTGACAGATTGTTGCATTTTCCAAAGTGACAGAAAGATGTTTATTGTGCTGTAAAAGTTTCCTTTTTGCAGTAAAAACATTTATGCTTATGACCCCTACCAACAGCAGCATAAAATGCAAATTAATTTTCCAATCTTTTGAAACCATAGATATCTGGCCATCAACTTTTTAATTTGTTCAAATATTTTCATTTCCCTATGAATAGCCTCATCCTTAAAGTAGCCTTGGATAGATGATAGCTGTCTCCAACTGACCAAAATCTAGGCCATTTACATGCAGAACGTAAACAACTACAGCCACATGCTACAGGCGATAATATCATAGTGATTTGTTAGTAACACGTGTCTGTTGACAATGTGATATAGATCAAATGAGGACTACCATTTTTGATATATGTGTTATTTGTGTTTTCAAATGGGATGTGACTGATACATACATTTTATAACATGTTATCTATACTTGAATTCATGGATTTTTCATATACATATACACTACTTAATGCATTATGGAATGTACTACACAAACATAAGCTGTTAATATACAAGTGCATTTCAGACTAGTCTTGTATTCATTTAATCAAAAGCACATATTTTTGAGCCCTATTCTATTACCCACCCACCCCCCAGCCATCTTTTTTGGTACATGCATCATTTTCTTCAGCTAGATGACTTGGTTTGTTTTAACATGGTTTGGTCTATAAAACAATCATGTTCTATGGGCCCCAACCACCATGTTATAGCAGGGATACACTGTAATATTATGATACTAGACTTTGGAGAAGAAATAAGTAATATTTAATTCATATAAAATTACAAAAGTGTAAATAGGATATAATGTAATTATCTTTAATTATTTTTAAATTTTGGCATCTCTATACCATTAAAGTCTTAAATGAAACAGAGTGTTCTATACCATTAAAGTCTTAAATGAAACAGAGTTGTATTATGACAAAAACTCATTTACATAGCACAGATGGGAAGGCATTAAAGGGTGCTAGAGAAAATAAAAATATAGGAAGTTGTTGAAACTCCAAACTACTAATGAACTTTGGAAGATATGTGGCATAGACGTGACTTGTCTTGAGGTCATTGTGACCTTTCCACTGACCTTCTGAATCCCAACATTAACTGATGCCTTCCTTGTCTCAAATGCAAGCCATCAACAAATTTTGGTCATGGTAAAGGATGCAGAAATCACGTTCTTTTGCAGAGCAGAAACCATTTTTCTTCTTGTGGGTTAGAATCCTACCATCAGATCAACCTGCATTAGCCATGATGGTGTGTCCTTGGGCAAAGAACTATACAATAATTGCCTCAGCACTTAATAACCTACTTGTGTTGGTGTGTCTTAAAACATAAAACTAAACTAAAACAGTCTTGGTGACCTGCACCTTTGAGCTGTTGATCACAAGATAAATATGTCTTTTTTGTCACAATTGCAAGCTATCAACAAAGTCTGGATAATGTCTGAGGTACAGGACTTTAATTATTTTGCGGAATTTGTTTTACTTCTTGGGGTCCCTCTGACCTTGACCTTTTCACCCCCAAATCAAATATTTTCCTTGTATCATTTGCAAGCTAACTGTTAAGTGTTGTCAAGATATCTGGAGCAGAACTGTAACTATGATGAAATATCTTTTTTCCTTCAATCACTTCCTTTAACCCTGACCTTGGACCTTGTAACACCCAAATATAGAGGTGTCTTCCTTGTCTCAAATTCAAGCCAACCAAAAAGTCTGCTCTATATAGGTCATAAAGAACTCCGGATATCCTGCAGAACCACGTATGTTCCAAGTGTCACTGTGATGATAACCTTACACCTTGGTCACATGGTCATGATCTGTTCCTCTTTATGGCAGATATATAAAAAATATATATTTTCATTGAAAAGAAAGTCTTTGGTTTTTTTAATTACAAAAAATCATATATATATATATATATATATATATATATATATATATATATATATATATATATATATATATATATATATATATAGACACACACACATACACATACCCTGCATCCAACTTAAGTATGCTTGATAGCATTATTAACAAAATTTTTAAATATGAATACTTAATATTATCATACAGATTAGAAAACTTTTATTCATACTCTATGGAGATTTGAATCTGTGTCTGAGCGGTTATGGCACTCATTGCCTTGCCTGTTGGCTCTGACCTCTATACCATCTCAACCATGCACACAACAAAAAATGATGCCACAAAGTTGCTGGTATAGGCATTCATGCATAACAGACACACCTGCAGGTTCACCCAGTAATTAATTCTCATCTAAGTACATAGTGACTCCAGATTCCCATAAAAGATATTAAGGTAGAGAGAGGTTTTCTTGTGTGCGTGCGCGTGCACGCACACACACGAGTGGAAAAACTGAAAGCTGATAGTCAAGAAATAAATAATGTTGTATCTTACCAACACCCAGTATACACACATCTGCTGGAAGCTTAGTTCCATTCGACAAGACGGCCTCTGAAACAAAGCCATTCTTTCCTAAAAACTCCTTAATACCGGACTCAAAGTGAAACTTCACCCCCTTTTCCTCATGCATCTAAAATGAGAAAACTCTGTTCTGTAAATATAATAATAGTCGCTATCAAATAGAAGACAAGAATATTTTGAAAAACTAGTAAATGTCTAGATACTGAATTGAAATATTTAGTTTTGACTGCAAATGGCAAGAAATGGAATCCTAATATACTTATGATTAGTAGTAGTGGTAATAATACTAGTTGTAACAGTAGTACCTGCAGTATCAATGCTTTCATAATGCTATGCTGCAAGAATGTTTGCATGAAAATAATTTTTTAAATTAAGTATTGCCATTCCTGACCTATACATTAAAGTGTCATGGTGAATGATTATGACAGTCACTGATATGGGATTAAATTATTTTGAGACAAATTATCATTAAATTGCACCATTTTTGACTTTCCATAACAAGCAATTGTATTATTTTGAAGGCTATTAATATGTCATGCATAAATCTGACAATAAACTGACATGCAGTTTCATTACCTGAATGGGTAACAACATTTTTAAATTAAAAGACATGGAATTTCTAAACATGACAACCAGTTACAAATATGTGCATTGTTGTGACAATGGTCAACTGCATTATTTTTACATTCACTGACATGCTGTGACAGTATCTTAAAAGACAGGAATATGCAGTCACCATCATCTTTGGCAGTCGACAACATGCAAATACATCAAGATTCTGAAGGTCAGTGAATTACATTTTATGAGTTAGTTAACTTTACTGTCTAGTTTTTGGTACACACAAAGAATGGTTTAATTTATATTTTAATAATTCATGCAAAATATGAAGTACTATCGAAAGTGGGTAATTGACTGTTGGAAAAGAAACAAAACTACAAGCAAACACACAAAAGAACAAACACACAAAAGAACAAATCTGAACCACAGATTTTGACACTGACGATAACAATGACACAGAAAATGCAAATGTTAGTACAAATTAGCAAGCAAACTGATATTCAAAAGCAAGCATAAAAACATTGATCTTGGATAATAAAACATAAAAGGGACAATTTGCAGGAAGCGTTTTACAGTGGGTAACTTCTATAATTGTAAAGTCAACTATTGGTCACTTTGTAAATAAACCCCATAAATTTGAAATAATTTCAAAACAGCAGTGTACTACTTTTGCTAAAGTTAAGAAAGAGGAAGGATGGATGGAGGGACATAATTATGCATTGAATCTTTGTTTATGTCCATGTTTCAAGTAATATGCTTAACTTAATGTAAGCAAAACATTTACTGTTTTTGAATGAATTTTATGATGAAAGGAACATATGTCCAGATATGCTAAACTTGTTCAATCAGCCACTAAGATTTCTATAGTTTTGCTAACTGTTTGGTGCCTACAGCAGGTGAAACAGCCAAAATCAAAATCAAAGAAACCATTTCATGTAAATATTATATCTTTTCTTGTGACTTTCACTTCGTGTTCAATCAAATTACCTTTCTCAACATGCTACCTATTTCTTGTCCAAAAACATTCTCTAATGGTACAGTCCCTCTTGCAATCACATCAACTGATTGGGCCTTCCCTGACATATAAGCCGCCACTTCAAGTCCTAAGAAGATTACTGGAGAATTTAGCATACTTAGAAAAGAAGAATGAGCCAAATGAATACTAGACTCCATCATATGCAATAGTGTGGGATTGGGAAATCCCTCCCTAAGGACAGAAACTGAAGGCAGGAACACAACTATGCAGAGTCCCTTCCAACAAATTCTGATCCTGATGGTAGGGTTTCATTGTACCATTTCAACACGAATAATTATTTATTTTCTCTCATTTCTCACCAGGAAATACTGTTGGAATAAATGATGCTGTAGCTTTAGAAATGCACAGTATTTTCTAAAAGTTATAACATCATTAGTAAAAAAGAAACATAAAAAAGTTAAGTTTGTAACAAAAGAATTAATTTTGTTGCAAAGAAGGATTACTGCTTAAAGGCCTGCCAAAATCTGTCATTTCAATACTAAAACCACAAGAAATACTGCAGGTATTCATGACAATATAAGCACAATGACATCAGTTACTGTATGTATCACCGACTGCATTCATGTTGAATAGGGGTATCCCACATGACCTTCACACATGGGCAAATTCTGATATCTAACTGATCTATTGTTTGATCTTAGCCAATTGGATTTCTGAATTCTAAATCTGGTTTTGAGAATGATCATGATTATAATCAGTGAGCCTGGCTGAGATTGTTACACTTTAAGCTAGATTTTGCAACTGAGTTTCTGCTTACAACCTATCAAAAACAATTTTCAGATGTAAATTATCTCTTGGTTGGCTGAACCAAAATCTCAAGGTCAAACTCAAGCTCAACAAAGTTGATTGATCTCCAGACCTAGTAACATCTAATCCCTTTGATCAAAATCATATTTTTCCCATTAAAACTGTTAGAACAAATGTTTAATTATTGCATAAACTCATTCAATTCAAGTCATCTCAATAGATTTTCTTTCTGCACACAAGTAAAAGAGATTCCCTTCTTCAGGATCTATAATATGGCCAAAAAACAAGAGACAAAAAATGGAAATCTCCCTAAAGGTTCTAACAGATTTGCTTAATTACTGTATACATAATTGACAATTTCCTGAAAATGAATTTAAACAATCTCTGAAGGTTGTTCTATTAGTATGACATTATCTTATGAGCAGTATCTACCCTTATAAATGTTGAGCATATTTTAGCCTTGTAGCATAGAAGCGCACAGTAAGATGGAAATGCTACTAAACTTAATGGTCCCTTTTGCTCTTCATTATTGGTTGGTATTTAAAAACATGTTACTCAAGTTTTGTAAAGCAGAAGGGCTTTTATTTTTTTAAACAAAACTTTTACTGTTGAATTGGCATGGAAGTAAGGCTGGAAGTTCAGATAGGATTCAGTGACTAGTTTTAAGATATGGTATAAACTGTGAAATATCTGTAAACCAGTCTATATTTCTGCTATGCAGTGCCACTTGTATGTTAAAAACTATGTTGAAAAATCTAATTACCTCAAGAAGGGAAATTTGAAAGACCTTTGATTAAATACCCAGTGGGTCTCAAAAACTGGTCATATTTATTTTTTCTGTTTCTTCAATAATTATTAAATTTCATATATACACTATATAATTACATTGGCATCAATGGTAGCAACTTCAGCATCATGGTAATCATTATAATAATGCAATTGTTGGATAAAAGAAGAATGGATAAACTAGACTAGACTATAATAACTTTCAAGAATGGGTAAGACAATCATCAGCTAAAAGACTGTGGTGAGCCATCTCAGCCATAAAGCTGTGAAATAAATTAGTGTGTGACATGGGTGTACTGAAAAAGAAAAAAGAAAAAATATAAAAATGTCAGAGCATTTATTGCAATTTATTATTAAATTGTTCATTAATAAGGGTAAAATTTTAAAAAATTTAAAAAAAGGAATTTGAAGTATGATTGACAACTAGTTGGCAATAAGTTTAATAGATTATCCTACATTGTGTTTATTTTTCTTGCTGAAGACATGTGCATGTTCCTACCAGTAAAATTCTGAACAGTAAAATATACCATAATTGCCTTGAGAAATGTGTACTATGGGTCATTAATGGTAAATATGCACAGTTTATGTTTTCTTTCACTCTTTGCCCACATCTATTATATATATATATATATATATATATATATATATATATATATATATATATATATATATATATATATATATATATATACATACACACACATATATATATATATATATATGCTAAGCCAGTTTTGGGACTTGTCTCAGATGAAGAATGGCTGGCCAACATGCCTATCTGATGATGATGACCATAATGTGTGTTAGGTTTCACATCAATCCACTTAAAATTGAGAGAGTAGTTGCTTTTCACAAACGTCTCATATATTGCATTTAACTCCAAGAAAAAAGGGCATTAATTCGTACAAAAAAATTAAGGAGCACAATGATTTGCAAAAACATCATCTATAGCTGTTGAGCCTAATATGCCGAGTTTCACAGTGATCAATAGAAAACTGCCAAGATCGTGTCTTAACGCTGCATTTTGCGGTAAGACAAAATAGGCAAAACAAAAAATTATGAGTGCATAGTGATTTGTTGACATTCATAGCTTCAGATATGACTCTCATATGTGAAATGTTTTATGGTGATTTGCTGAAAACTGTGAGACTAGCTGCATTTGCAATATTCGTGATACAAGACACCCACCTCCTCCAAGTCCAAAATAAACAGCAACTCAAACAAAAGTTGCAGGAGCACAGTGCAAATTTGATTACCAAATGTTTGTACCAAGTTTTACAGCAATTGATAAAAAAGGCAGAACTAGATGCATTCACACAATTTTGTCATACATTGCATTCACCTACAAGACTGAAAAAGACGAGTGGTGTTCACAAGTTTCTGTAATACAGTGTTTTCAACTGCAAGTAAAAACTCAATAATTCATAAAAATTGCGGGAGCAAAGTGACATGTGCATCTTCAAGTGATGAATATTGTATTAGCAACATAATCCTTCAAATGCTGCTGCTCTATCTGCATTACAAGATTTTGTGACATATGGAAAGAAGGTTGGTGAGTGGATTCATCTACAACCTTGTTTCTATAGAGACAGACCTATCATATACATCCACTTATAAATGGTGTTCCAACTGCAAACTGCAAAGAATTAGATCTGCCATTGAATAATGCACCAGCATATTTGGGTCTATTAAATTAGAAATAATCAAATGATGCCAACAATGATCTGCTCGCATTATCTGCCATTGCAAATTTGGGTCTATGTTGTTTGCAGCTGGATTCAACTTTCAGGCTGGAATATATGGTATAAAAGGTCAATCAAATTGTTTGACAACACACAGACAGTGAAACCATTTTCAGTATGCTTTTTAAATATGAACCATTCCAAACATCAACGACAATCGATGCACTGTTTATATTTATCACACTGGCATGGTTGTCACAAGTGTGTTATAATAAGTTTCTTACAGACTATATTTATATGCATGCATGCATGCATGTGAACTCTTTCCATGCTTTGGTTAAATCCATGACAGATATGCTAACGGCCATACAGATATAATCTATGAGGCTGATATCACAGAATGAGATGTAAATCTATCACAGTGGTTTTTATTGATACAATTTTTAGTACAAACAATGGAAGAAAACGAGGCGAGGAAAATTCTTCTTTAAAGACTGTTAAAAATTTTAAACTAGTGCATGTGAAACATAGCAGCACGTGCATGTACTGATGATGTACATGAACTCAAATCAGCAATGAACCTGATTTTATTTTGCATATGTTCAAAACTTATTGTTATGTAGGAATGTATTTTAGTTTTTTTATAGATGATATGGTTTACATTGTTTTAGTTTGTTGTGATTTTGTTGAAACAGTATATAATCTAAATTTCCAAGTTTAAAAAAAATGTGAAATATACAGAAATGTTGATCTAAGTCCAGATTCAACTTATTATAATCTGGTGGGCAATTTAAACACTGGTTGTATGTCATGTATATAACTTTTAAGGGTACAAAGCTGTCTGTAGTGAGCGTCCCTGATGCCATGACTTCCAATTTCTGGTCTGGGACTCTCATAATTTCAAACTGCAATTTAATTAGGTCTGCAGTTTTCAAAACATATAAATCTTTTGCATGCAAGCAAAAATAAATAAATTTCAAATTTGAAAACCTAAACTGCTGCTACAATATGTGGACTGAACATGCCTTTAAAAAGTTTCCAAAGCTATTATATTTTCAAAAGAAAACGGCAGAGCCCAGAGTAGTTCTAATTAAAAATGACACAAATTCAAGTAAAGACTATGGACACTAAATGAACAGCTTCAACAGAATGGTATTACCAGTTACGACAAAGACCACTGTCATAAAATAATGTGCAAAGAAAGAAAAACCAATGCTACATGTTTAATAGCTGACAACACTGTCATTTTGTGTTAATTAATACTGATGATCTCTGTTACTTCCTGCCAATCAATACTGATGATCCATTACATCCTGTCAATCAATGATGATGATCAATTACATTCTGTCAATCAATAATAATGATCCATTACATCTTGGCATTCAATATTGATCATCTATTACATCCTATCAATCAATATTGATGATCTGTTACGTCCTGGCATTCAATATTGATCATCTATTACATCCTGTCAATCAATATTGATGACCTCTGTTGACCAAGTCAACTCTTCATCAATCACAGTACGTTACATCCTGTACATAGTTTCTACTGCTTGAAATAGAACACAGATATAATCATATGTCAATTTAGAGAGTACTTGTAACCAGTCTATGCTGAAACATACTGCATGTGGGAAATGCAAGACTGAAGGTGGGCTGAGGGAGGCTGTGATGCCTTGATCCTGATAATCCCCAGTTACCATGGGTGAGTCCAGAAAAAATAGTTACCATTCAAGAGTCTATATAAACTTATGGTAGTTTGCCTCTTCATAATGTTATGGGCTACTCAGGAATACATTTAATAATTTCACAAAACAGAAATCATGTCTGGTTATTATGGGACTGGAGAATAGTCAACTATTTGCCCACTGGACACACTTGCTAACACTGGGAGAGTAAATCTAACAGTAAAACTGTCATACAAACATGATTCTATTTAAGTAATAATCAAAATAACAAAGTATAATATATGATATTTGATTTACAAGAGTGTATATTGGATCATTAATTTATTAAATCTTATATTAATAAGCTGTGGATTTAACAGAATTATGGTTTTTTATAAAAACAACTGTTTAACTGAAATAAACATCGTATGTTTGATATTGGTCTTTGTTCCTTCACTAGTCACTCCCATCATTCATTCTGTTACAACAATGGGTACAACACTAATATGAGGCAAAACAACTACAATAGGACAGGAAAAAACCTGTAGCACAAATGCAACTATTTCATGTTATATTTTCAGAAGAACAGGTGGAAGCAGTTAGCACAGTGATGTGACATAAGTATTTGTCCTGATGATTGTTTTGTTAATCTGTTTGGTGTTTTAAACTTCATCAACACGTGAAAGATCACACTGTACTTAGGCAATTGAAGTAAAGTGCTTTGTCCAGGGATACACTGTAGCAAGTGACTCAGTCTGGCCTAGGCAGTAGTTGATTCTGCACACCCAGGAATAGCCATAGCAATTGCAGGGCTCGATATGGATCATTCTGGCATGGCCCCCTGGATTTATGTGCAGGGCCCCCCTGTGTGCATGGCATTTGGAAATTTTAAACAAGTTTTATATGATATTGAACTTAAAAGTTTCTTCCATTGGTTTAAAATTACTTTCTCTCAATAGATATATTTTTAAAAATTACTAACGTGTGGGGCCCTATTGTGCCAAATCGGTCCAGTCGGTCTAAGGCTGGCCCTGCATGCTCCTCCTCCTCCCGATCTGAACCTCCACCTCTTCTGCGTCTAAATGAATACAGTCTGTAACTTTTACTTTTGAACATTACAATGAACACTGACTGTCAGGCGTTTAACTACTGTTCCCACAGCCCCTGCAATGTGTATGTGTGTGTGTGTGTAGTCAGAACAGGACCCTCAAATCCCCCGTCTTTCTTGGGGGGGGGGGCATTTCTGAAGTTTTTCAGGTGGCCCAAAGTTTGCAGTTCTGCCACTGATGACTTTATACATGGACATATTAGTTCCAGGGAGCATTACCAAAATTTGAAATCAAGATAATGACTTGGTCATTAATATTTACATAAATTAATTAGTTCATATAGGAAAATACTTATGTCTTGCAACTGATGGCACAATCAAACTTGCACAACACAACATAAAACTGCAGGCATGACATGCTAACTGACCAGGAATTAGTGCCATGATAAATGTGCAAGCTACAACAGAGACTTGTGATGACAGTATTAGCTAGCACACAAAACAAAGCAAGGTCATTAGGTACAGAGAGCTGGCCATTTTCATAGCTAACCTTCTGTAGTACAGCCCCGACTTTGTCCCCAAGGACAAGTTGAAATGGAACTTTTATAATATCCACAACTGAAACACTCTCTGCCTTATCAGCAAGAAATGCAGCTACTTCCATTCCTGAGGAAAAAAGGAAGTTCCCTTAAGATTCCTGGCTATTTAACTAACAACTGAGGCTAAAAAATTTGGAAGCTTCCTAGAATTCGAGCAATAGTAATGCATAGATCACTTAAAGAACTATGTTTTGTGAATTAATATGTTTTCATATGTATCAATTTTGTAGTTTTGCAAAGAAAGAAATTATTTTAGTATGTTATGTTACTCCAAAAGTACTTACACAGTCACACTAACATTAAGAAACGACTCTGCTATCTCCAAATCCAGCCCTGCCTGAAGACGAAAAACATCTTTCTGCTAATATATCATTCAGAAGAACAGACATAAGTCATACAGATTAACATCCCTTTTTCTTGCTAGGTGGCCAGCTTTATCCTGGATGTTACCACGTTAAGCCTGAGCGAGAGCTACAACAGAATGCTCACACTTGTGGGGAAGGGTGGGAGTGATGGAATATAATGTGATCAGACAGGTGAATATTTTCAAGAAACATAATTCATTAACAAACTTCCTTTCTCAATCATATTCATTACCTAATCACATTAATCTTAGTGGAATAGGTAAGTAGAGAAGACACATTTAAACTTCATGGAAGAGAGAATAATGGCCATTACTAGGACATTTGTGACTTATCAAATTCTGACATAGCCATGTTTGCTCACCATCTTCCCAAAATGGAACCTATCCTGGGACTTGATATGGCTCAATTTGTCCAAGTTTGAGCCCTGGTCTTCCATCTCACTGAAGCAGTTATAAGGAGAACAATGCTCAAATGAACATCCTTGCAGATGTCTTCTCTGACACAGGAATATAATACTTTTGATGCATTTCAGAGGAAGATAAACCAGACTGATAAGAATTAGAAACTGCATACTCAGGTGATCAAGATACTGGGAATGGACAAGATCCGACAAGTCCACATTAACAATCCACCCTAAGCTGTGAATGAGTAGAGAAGGTTGTTCATAACATGAACCAAACCTGAAATTACTGAATGTTTTTGTAGCATATTGTCCACATATGATGCCATCACTAAGGAGGAGAATGTCCTGAAGTTGGATATGGCATGCTCCAACATCCTGGTGAAGGTCCAAGGGGATGAGATAGAGGTTGACTGGAATGGTGTGGAAAAGGTACAATACCCTGTGGCAGGTGAACTGAAGATATTTGTGTGACATCATATGAATAGGTATATGAAAACATATGTTGAACATTTTGAGACTAATTGTGTTTCCATCTGTTATCAAAAACCAGTAAGTTTATTAAAATTCAACAAGTAATTTATTTCCCGAGAATACAAAGTGAAAATTTAAGAAGAACTTACATTATTGTGAATTAAATCCCAAATAGTTGTAAACGTTCTAACACAAGTCCAAAAGTATAGAGTATTCTGAATGAATTCCAGTGGTTTTCTGAATGAATTCCAATCTTGAATGTGCTGATGTACCAATAGCCTGGAATAGTTGGATGTGCTAACAATCCTGATGTATCACAGTAACATAATCCAGAATGTCTTTAAATAAGTTCACAAACAATCCCAAAACAGTGATTTTAGTATAAAAGTATCAATGAGATATTTGAAATTTTATTGAATCACTTAAATAAATCTTGTCAAATTATAACTGAACACAACTAAAAGACTGATTCCACTACAGATGATAACATATAAATAATTCTGATGCAAATAACCTTAATATGAAAAACCAAGATACAATCTGAGTTCCATGATGTGGATCATTTTCCCATCAAATCTGTAAATAAGGTCAGGTCTGTTGACTTAAATTTTAACAAAGTAACCTCACAGAAATCATTAAGATCATAGAATTTCCAATGGGGAAACCAATGTCCTGAACTCAAATCCAAGCAAACATGTTTTAAAAAAATGACATTAGTCAGGTAGGTCCAAACTCCTACCCTCAATTATGGACAAATGTCAATTACAAAATACAAATCAAATATACATAATGCATCATATAGGCACAGAGACACCTTGCAGTCTCCATCCTGAACCAACAAGCAATAATAAACTGACTGTATCTACTCAAGTCTATGACGGGTCTAAATTTTCCATTGGTTTTTGTAACTAGAAGAAGCCTGGAATAGAAACCTGAGGAGTCCAGTTTTCAGACTACTCCAAAGCCTGGAACAGAAACCTGAGGAGTCCAGTTTTCAGGCTACTCCACTGTCCACTTTATGAGCAAAAGCTCTATCTAATTCTATAAAAACATCCACCATCACCTCTGTGGAATCACATGGGATCTCGATCATGAAGGAGAATGATGAAAATAGAGTGAGTCTGGATGAATGAAATCTGGAACCCCAAATTAAATGATATGGATGACCGATTTGTTTATTGGAAATAGGTTCATCCAAGACTGGCAGAACAGATGGAATGTGGTAAGCACAGGAGGGTTTCCAGTGGTCATGGACAGATGGCAAGTCACTGACAGTTGGTGGGAGGCTTGGGGAAGGAGAAACATTATTTTCTCTCCCAATTTCTAACCTGCCTGCACAAGTTAGCTGCATATGGCCACCTATAACTTGCCTGGCCACAAAACGGTTGGGGTTCTAGCTGAGAATTACCTTTGTGGTCTTTGCTGTTAATGACCATCCCTTCTAAGGTGTGTATGGTATTCCAGAGAGATAGGATTCTGCATAAAAGCTGAAGGGGCTGACACTATGCTGCCTGCATTATCAATTCCTCCTCAACTCAGCTCCCAAACAGAAGGAGCGAACTCAAGGAGAGGGAGCACAGGGTTGCTGCATGGTGGGTTTAAAGAGAAAAAGATTGCAGAAGAACACCTCTTTTTACGAAATCATGGTTACAAGAGGCCATTAGGTCATTCACAACAGTGTGGTGAACAACACTACTGACTACCTTGGCAATACAGCATATCAGTTCCCAGGCAAAGTCACTTCTGGTCTTCTCGGCTAGATGAAATATCACAAATGATGCCAGGTCAAGTAAGAAGGAAGTCGACTTGATGTTTCTGACCAACTTTGATGTGGTGTTCAAATGAGTGGAGATATTAATGTTGTCAGCAGTAATATCCATGTCTAGGCTTGGTACACCTGAATGATAAACATCGGTATGTGATTCGTACCAGTGTGGTGAGAACATTGAAGGCAACTGACTCGCCATAAAGAAGCCCTTGAATTATTGTGTTCATGAATTTTATTTAAGAGATGCCTGGTAATTTCTGCATTCTTGGAAAACTGTTGTAAAATTCTGATGGACAGATGTTCATCTTCATCAAAGCTCAACCAGGCCATTATTTGTAGCACTGACTGCCAGTGGACGAGGGCATTCAGACAAAGGCAAAGTTCTGTATATCTCTTTGATCACCCTTAAAACTGAATTCCATCTTTTCATAGTTCGATTGGAATGTTCAGGCAAGTCTGTAACACTACATCCCTGCATACCTGCAGGATGTCCTCCTCCTGTACACTCTATGTCTAGGGGTATAGCATTCTCTATGGTAGTGATGATGCCGAATTGTTATCATGTGTGAAGACAGTTCTAACTATTGTATATACTACTGGGCCAATCATGGAATTTTATCTGGATGAGGTATACGGGTCTGGCGTGGTCGGTCATGCTGGGATGGACAGCTGGATGGATGGCTTCAAATGTATTGATGGTTCACCATGTACTGGTATAGCATCTTGCTGGCCAGTCAGTCTGCTGGATGTAGGAAACGGTCACTATAGGAACTGTTGAGTGACATGCTGTTTGTCAGTCCAAGATGATAAATTCATGAATGCCGAAACTGAAACTGTACATTGATTGTCTGGATGGACAAACTGGTTGGTTAGCAACCAGGATGGCATATGGTGAATGGTACGAGTTGCTGGCTTGCTTGGCAGGCAAAGTTGGAAGGTAATCCCTCAATCCTGGTTTTAATGTTTCTAAGTCCATGCTTTGGCAAGGAAAGGATTTATGCACAGTTGGTTGCCTAATTGGGTTAAAAGTGGTCCACGTTTTATCAAACTCTCTCACTGACATTCTAGATGACACAATTTACAGCAGTATGTGTAGCATACACAATTCCAATATAGCTTGAGTGGAATCACTTGGCATGGCTTCAACTGGATCTGAAGTGGTCACTGTTGTAGGCACCATTTTAGTTATCTTTGTCAGGATTTGGGGAGGCATTTTTATGTACCCCATAAAACTGGTTAATGATTCAGAATTTTGATGAATTCTTAATACTTCATGTTCAGAAGATTTAGAGTGTGCCTTTCATATAATTTCTGCCCACATTGCACACATGCTACACAGGTGTGAGGAAGAACATCTTGTGCTGAAAGACACTTCTCATGGTTGTCCTCCATGATTTGAAAGCATCTGCACTTCTTGCACTTGACTGACATCTCAGTAAAGAAAGTAAGAAGAAACAAAAAAAACAAGTGCATACAATAAATATATACATTGTTCAAAACTGACATTACTGAGCTGACCTAAAATGTGTGGTAATGTGGGGTTTAATGCCATTTTTCAGCACATAATATATATATATATATATATATATATATATATATATATATATATATATATATATATATATATATATATATATACGGCAGACACTATATTTGGATGTGAAAAGAACTCAAGAAGACCTTGGAAAGAAGCTTTTTCATATTCCATGTGTTGCTCGAGCCAGGGCATGAACTCACACTGAGGTGAGATGCGTGAATAATCTGCAAAGGCTAGTGACAGATCAGCAACCTGAAGCCCCCAACGACATGCATAATTAACTGAAATTTAACAGTGGAATACCATTACTCTGGTGAAAACATGAATGCAGTTTATTGATATCACATAGGCAATAACGTTTGGTTACAAAAATGCACAAATATGAATGAATTCACTTGTAAAAAAGCAATTGTTGTATACACTTGGTATATCAACCTTTGGACTCACTATATCACTGAAAATAAAAGTTGAATGGTCAAAACATGTTATAAGTTGCAATGGGTTTTTTGGAGGCACTGTTTACAGTTGCAGGAGAAGTTTAAACTGATAACATCCAGAATACAGGTGGTCACCCAGCTGGCACAAGGGGAGTTAACTTGAAAGACTTGCATCTCTTTGTCTATATGATATAGATGGAAAGACACTTTCTCCTCTTGCAGGGATGGTTGAATTTGGAGGTAGCAGAACGTAATTCCTGATGTTAATGTCAATAATGTATTTGATGCAGAAATGAATATATTGGTGGTTTTTAAATTCAAAAATTGGGAAAGGGTTCTTACTGTTCATTGTTCACTGGGTCATTACATTTGTGATTTTAGAAAAAATGAAATCCACTACAATTGATACACAATGAATGAAAGTGAATTCACAGTATAAAAAATACATGATATTTACAGATTACTAACATAAAGGCAATCCTGGTGAATGAAGTAGATTTGTACCATGGATATAAGATACAGGAACAAACTCTGAGATGAACTCAGAATTTTGTTATGGCTGATTCAATTATTGGTGGGGGTGGTTTATTTTGTTTGAAAGGGCCAACTTTCTGCTGTTTCCACTCGAAGTATATTATTTTCAATACAAAGTTGGGGTATTCAAACCTGCCAATAAATAAATATGGCATAACACTACTATAAACATTATTACAATAATGCTACCAAGTGATGGTCTTGGACACCAAATTTATGTCACTTACACTTGTGAAATTTCAACATTTATTTCTATGGTTTCTTGAGATAAATCATCTTGTAAATTCTTTAGATTCTGGAGTTTATCTTTTAGAAGTGGCAGATTTTGAACTTGATTCAATCAATCAGACACATATCATAATTTTAACTAATAATAGTAACATTGTACAGATCTGCTGTCTACCTCAAACATTCCCTGATACTAACTCGAAGACTTCCTTTCAAAAGTGAAAAAAACCTGGAAATCTCTTTGAACATAGCCAAGAACTTTCTAATTGCAGATATTCTGGAACATCTCCCAGAAAAGAAGACAAAAGAATCTTTATGAAAGCTGTGCGTCCATGTAACATATTCATGCTCACTGCATATAAACAAAAAAAAATTAAAACAATGATAAAGCTTGCAAACATCCATTAAAGGGCACATAAATCTAATCAGGCCCCATATTAACGAAACTCCTCAACTTGAGTGCACACTCAAACTCAAATTTTGATAACTTACCATAAATAAACTAACAAAACAACAGGATATTACAAACAAGCAATACATTTAGATATATATATGTATTAAATATGTAAAGTTTATTGTGTAACAATTTACCAAATACAAGACCTATAACACTGTTAGTTTTAGTTTAAGTGAGCACTCAAGTTCAAAAGTTTTGGTGAATCTGGGGATAGGACATTTACATGCATATAGTTAAACTTCTAGCAAGGTTTTTGCTAAGAAAAATTAATGTTTCATTCCAAAAAGTCCCAAAACTTGTAAACAAAAGTACCTTAAACATTATACAATACACATGCCCCTTGTTTAATGGATATGTATGTAGCAACAAGCTGGCTATGTCTGGTTCTGGACAACAGTGACCAATAGGTCAAACTGACCTTGACCTTTTAACTCAACAGCACTAGGATCCTTATATGTCCTAAAGGCAAAGTATTTCTGAATTTTCTTGAAAGAGCAAGTTTAAAGGCTTAACCCTGAATATAATGACATTGACTTTAAAAATATAAAGAAGTCAAAGACTAATTCAAAGCATTTAGAAATTATGTTAAAAGAAGATGATATGGAACATCCCAAAAATTTTTACTTTCTTTGGGAGAAGTGATCATGACCTTTAAGCTGCCTCTCAGCAGCTATAGCTACCTTTCCTATTAAAGCAAACCATCTTCAAATTTTGTACCATTATGAAGTTTCTTATTAAAGTCATTCAAAAGAAACTTCTTCCTGGTTTGTATCAAAGTGACTGCAACTTCTAACCTTTTGATCCAAACAGTTCTCCTCTTTGTCCCAAGTATAAGCCAGTCACAAAAATTTGGTCACAGTATGTGCTCTAAAACTAACATACTGTGCAGAATTTTTATTCCCATATGCAAGTTGCTGTGACCTTGACATTTGCCATTTTAACAGAAAAGAGCAATATACAATTTCTTAGTGATTGTGCAAGGCTTCCACAAAGTTTTGGTCAAAGTATGTGGTTAGAAACAAAGTAATGCACAGAAGCACTTTTCTTGAGTCACAGTGACCTAGACAATTTTAACACTACAATGTAGAAGTTTTTTCCTTACACCAAGTACTGGCAATCCATAAAGTTTGGTCAAGGCATGTTGTCTAGAATTAATTGTGCAGAGGGCTTTTGTTTTTATTTGTCACAATGACCTTGACCTTTTGATTTTTTTTTACCCCCCAAAGTGGCAAGTGGTCTAGAACTGAATTATTTTATGCCAGATACCATCCTCCTCCTGTGCATTACAGCCACTGTGGAAGCCATATCAGATTAAAATCTGCACCATTTTTATTTAGGACCAACTAGATATCATTAAAAGTCTTCTTGTGAAACCCCAATGTGAATATGAGCATCCACTCTGAAGGAGCTGTAATAAAAAGATTTTGAAGATGGCTGCCATGGTAGCCATACTGGATCTCTGAAAAAAGATTTTGAAGATGGCTGCCATGGTAGCCATACTGGATCTCTGAAAAAAGATTTTGAAGATGTCTGCCATGGTAGCCATACTGGATCTCTGATCAACACCATTTTCATTTAGGAACATCATAAGAAGTCTTTAGCGAAAGCCTCATGTTGATATAACTGTCCACTGAGGCGGATTAGCAATAACAAGATTTTCAAAATGGCTACCATGGTGACCAACCTGAATGTCAAATCAGTGCCATTTTAATTCAGAAAAAGTAGATATCATAAGTCTTATGGTGAAAACCTATATTGATAGTTCCTGTTGAATAGCAGTGGTAACAATATTTTCAAGATGGCAGAATAGAGGCCATACTGAATGTCAGATCAGAAATATTATTGTTTTGGTCCAAATATTTAGGTCCAAATATTTATCACAAGAAAATTTTTTGCGAAAACCAAATGTGGATGCAGCCATCCATCTAGAAGGAGCAGTGATAACAGCATTTTCATAATGATGCCATGTTGGCTATAGTGGAGGTCAGACAAGAGCCATTTTCATGTGAGACCTACTAGATATCATCAGAAGTCTTCTGGTGAAAAGTGCATGTCAATATGGCTTTCTGTAGAAATAACAAGATTTTCAAGGTGGCTGCAATTGTGGCCATATTGGAAATCAAATTTGCACCATTTTTTACAAGACCAATTAGGCATTTTATGTCTTTTTGTTAAAACCCCATGCTGACATGACCATCCAATCATGAGGAGTTGAAATAACAAGATTTTTAATGTGACCACTGTGGAAGCTTTATTGGTTGTCTGAACAGCACCATATTCATTTAGGACCAACTAGACCATGGGATGAATGTGTGTGTAAAGTTATGCAGTCCCCTAAAGTAATTTAGGATGGGTGGCAAAAACAAACTAGTAACTAGTCGTAATATATGAATGTATGTCAGATGATGGACAACAAACAAACAGGCCATCATATAACCTCATCTTGTCCATGACCAGTGGAGCAAAAAAATCAAAAGGTTTCTTGCTAACTCTAAATGCAAGCTATACAGCATGACTGGTTGAGGTATCTGGTCTAGAACAGTGCAGATAGAAAAACTAATAGGCTTACATCAAAGCATAATATGCTCTGCCTCATAGTGAAAATGGAAAAATAAAACTACTTCTGTGGCATGATATCTACATATGCATAAAAACATGGCTAAAATTTTTTCATTCATCAAGGTCCAGAGAGTGGATGCTGACATGGAAGGACAGAACCAAATCAAGCACAGGGAGCATACAAATGCAGTTTTGATCATTGTGTTTTCATCCTAAAGAATGAATTGTCACATTAAGCAATCTTAAAATATGAGCAGTATTAAAATCTTAAATACGAGACCTGCAGTTTGATTAATTACGCAAATAAATGTGAAGAAGCCCCTCAGAAGATATGAGAAAACTGCAGCGGAATAACAGCATGCACATTGCCAACAACACTGTCAAAACTATAAAAATATTGTGGAAAGTTATCACAGTATTGAACTATTTCTTTTGCAGTCTGCTTTAATTATCTGTCGTTGACTTTTTCATAACAAAAACTTTAAAAGAATCATAAAGTTAAAGTTTACTGATTTCACTGCAATTTAATTATCTCAAAGCTGTTCCAACTCCATCAAATCAGACTGGCAGTCCAAATTTTTAAATCATTATTAGCAGATATACTGAATGTTTTGTCCAACTGGATCATTACCATGACCAGGACGGCTTTTAATATTGTAATCAAGTCTATATATTATACAGATCACTCATGCCCTGTAGTTCAAAGAACAAAAGATCATTTAAATGGTACAAAACACAGAAAGAAAAAAAACTGTAAAAAAATCAAATCTTTAATTATCAATAATTATTTTCCCCTGCAATTGTTTCAAACTTCTATTTCTCAAAATACGAATGCTCAAAAATTGGAACATTTGTTCAAATACTCAGAATTATTACTCTATCAGGTGAAATATCGATGACATTTTTATATCATATACATTAAATTATATAGCAGTTCTAGATTTTCTTCTATATTACATGAAGCATGCCAACAGAAGAGATCCTAAAACTCTGCTTAAAGAATATTATCATATAACCCTGCTTAAAGACAATTGTCCTATGACCCTGTTTAATGACAATTATCCTAATACATGTCATTTGTATCCTTCTCTACATAAAGAAGTGATACGTGTATAGTATCAGCTATTTATTATTCTGCACAAAAATAAAAATGGGAAGAATGGGTGATCTGTCCTGCTCCATTCTGTCTGTAGCTATTACAAATATAAATAATATAATGTTCCTCAAATGACTTTGACCCATACTGATTTGACCTGATATCAACATGCATAAATCTAGTTACAATCTTTAACTCAAGTCATCCTGAGGATTGAAATTTGACTCTCCTTGAAAATGGAAATTTTTCATGCTATTCAGGTGTGTGTGTGTGTGAGAGAGAGAGAGAGAGAGAGAGAGAGAGAGAAATCATCCCTAGAACTGATTAGGAGCTGTCCAAGTGTGGTATTCTAATTTAGTCTGACCTTGACCTCTGTTCTGTCAATCACAGTCTCAACAGCTGGCTGCCTTTCCTCAAGTGTAATACAACTCTGAAGTGAATACAAGCCAGGCATGGGAAACCTTTGGAAAAGGACTGAACATGTGGAACCCATAATGACAATTTTTAGCTTTAGGGTCTTAATGTTTGGCCTATGGGTGTGAATAATCAATAGAGAGAGGTATGATAAAAACCAAATCCAGGAAACTTTACTTATTGAGCATGAACCCCAAAAATTACATGTTTTCTTGATTTTCAACCTCAAAGAAAGCTGCCACAACCCATTTTTGTCAGCATATTAAGTTGATGAAAATTAGGAAATTTAATTATCATTCAGAAAGGAAATTACAACACTAACCTTGAGTAAGGCACGTATGAAATCTGACCAAAAAAAGACCAAAGCAAAATTGAAATCCTGTTGTGGAAACCATTTTGTCTATGAACAGACAGACAGACAGACAACATAGGTAACTGGCTATTTCCTATGTACCCTTGTACCTTAATGAAAAATAAGAGGATATAAAAAGATATAGACAATAAAGAAGTTTAACTCCAGTTGTTATGTAAGATGTCTTAAGATGACGTATCATATGATAAAATTAATTTGAATCATTATCTGAATTAAAGATTTCAACAGATTCATACCGATAAAAGAGGATCCAATAATGACCACTTTCTTTCCCTTGGCATTTTGTGCAATGGCATTGGCATCATCTGGAGTCCTCAGAATGTACACATTCTTCAAGTCGGCACCAGGAATCGGCAGTACTCTTGGCCTAGAAACATAACGAAAGAATCCTAAGTTGGCATAGCACAATGAAAGCTCACCAAATGACCACCCAAGTTTAAAAGACAGCCTGCTAACATGATTGAAAAACCACAAAATTATCTTGTGGTGTTCAGTACAACTCATTACTAAGACAACTCCAGTAATAAGACCACATTAACTGGGTTCAGTAAGCAATCCCTATACTCTAATGTGTGGCTATACTTTCAGTGTGAATAAATAGATTTTGAAAATACCATAGATGACAGATTTATTCAATACTTCTGCATCAATGAATGTCATTACAGTAACCTTGATTTTTGATCTAAGAGGCCAGAATAACAGTGGTAGTACACTTATTTTGCACCTCTATAGTCCAAAGTTTCAACTGCAGTTACAATACGTGCAAGGACCAAGGTCAATGAGTTGTACAAATCTCCAGTTTCTTCACCCACAAAGACCATCTGACATGATACATAAATAAGAAGCCCAAGTGGGCTTGAAATCTCTTTCCTGGCTCACATCTGCATCAAAATAAATACAAGAGCAGTTTGCAAAAATGTAGGTTTCTAACAGGATGCTTTCCATCAATAAATCTTTAATGCTGTTCAATGCATAATGTTATGGAAAATAAATCCATCAAGGTTTCTCTAATTTTGTATCTTCATCCATATTTGATGGCACATTAGCATCATTTGTCTCATACTGAAAGACCCCAATGCCAGCTTGAAATTAGAATTATGTCATTTTTTTGCAGATCTACAGGATTACCATAATAGCATTTTCACTGATCTTGTCTAAATTTCAATGATCCTGGTAAAATCACAGCCATCAGCAAATTAAGTAATCCACACACTTTCTCATTACAATTAATTCTCTGTGTAAAAAGTGCACAGCATCACATCCTTTTCTTGGGTCATATTTCAACCATTCATATTCATTTTCCCGGGATTTCTGGTACTTTCTTACTCTCTTGATAATATTTGTACAATCATGGACTATCTTTCTTGGAACCACTAATTTCTGAAGTTTCGGTAACAATTACATTGCAAGATCTTGCACAGCTTTCAAATTGTCACCTCACAATGCAATGAATGTTTGCCAGCAACAATCTAAAAAGCAAAGCCTGTTATTTGGTATGATTAATCGTAGTTTTTGAGAAGTTGTCTAAAATATTTTCCTATTTTAGCAATGGCAGCCATATTTAATGGCAGATCAGCATCATTTGTAAAATTCTGAAAGCCCTTCATGTCAAGACGTTCTCTGCCAAATCTGGTCAAAAGTGATCCAGTCCTTTTGTTCAAAGAAATATAAAATGGTAATCGTTAATGAAAGCACGACACGTCGTAGACACAGTCCCAAACCAGAAGACTTAGCATGGTCACATGACCTAATTAAGCTTAAACTCTGTTTTGGCTCCCTCCCCTTCAAGTGTCTGAAAAGAATCTGAGGAGTTTCAGTAAATACACAGACAAGACTTACTCAAATTTACTCTCTAGCAATGCCACACTGATATGTCTTACTATAACACAATTAAATAATTTTTCGTGGGTATTATTATATGTTCTTTTCTGTTGCAATAAACAGCATTATGTGTCAGCAGTACCAATAATGGATATGCCTCCTGAAGAAGGAGGGGTTCTTTTTCTGGACAAAATGATTAACAAAGATGCAGTGATAAATTTGATCAATACAAGACATGAAAAATCTATACAATGCAAAACTTACTTTACAGAAATTACTTTAAATCTTCAGCAGCCATGAATAATTATTAGTCATTTGCCTCTTTATTCTTTAAATTTGTATTGATATATACCGTGTTATATTGGGATACATAACCTTTCATTCAAAGTCCTATTTTCTTCAAAGACTGGTCGACCACTTTGGTGGCCTAAGTGGTTAGAGCATCTGCCTCGGATGCAGGAGGTTACTGGTTCAAACCCCGGCCGAGTCATACCAAAGATTTATAAAAATGGGACTAGCAGCTGCCTCACTTGGCGCTCAGCATTATGAGGTTAGTGTTAAGACTGATCAGTCTGACATCAAGATAATGTGTCTGGGTTCGACATGATGCTACATGTCTGCGGCATGATGCCCCCGTGTAGACTGCCAACACTGTAGTGATATGACTAGAAAATTGTTAAAACTATGTTAAAAATCCAAATCACACACACGCACACACCCACACACTGGTCATTTTATGTGGTTTGTAGCAAGCATAGAGTAAAAAAAAATCAGTATCTACAAATAAAAATGAATTCAAATTAGTTTGTAATATTTTTTGTAAACGAGACAAAAATCAAACTAGAGCTACTAGAGTAACTTCCATAGCAAATTTCCACATTTTTTTTATTCCATATCCCTCCATCCATAATAGCTCAGCTGGTAGAGTGTCAGACTTGCAATCCAAGTGTTGTGGGTTTAATACCTGCCAAAGCCAGTCTGACTTGGCTGCTTCAGTGTATCCTTTAAAAGGCACTTAGCTCCCATTTTCTTGGCATGACAGCCAATAATGTGTTAAAAAAATGTCATCAAAACCATCCTCCTTCTGAACCATGATCTTGGAATTGTAACTCCCCCAACTGTTACATATATTACATGTCCTCTTGCAATAAATGCAGGTACAAAGTTTGATTAAAAAATGTTATTCAAGCATGTCACTATCACTGCAAATTTTGCATTTCTGACCTCTGACCTGCTATCAGGGAACCCCGGGAAACAGAGCCTCAAATCATACCCCTCTTAATAATTCCATGGGTCCAAAATTTTTTATTTAACTTGAATTATTTTTAGATCAATAATTTACAACCTATGCAAAGATGTTGGTTCGGGGTCATCTTTAACAGGGAAAATAATTAAACCTGTGAGAGACACTTTTTTTGCCTGACACAATATAATGTGATTTGCAATAATTCACAAAAGTCAATAACTGTATAATGTTGTTACCTGCCACCAGTTGCAATTAAGAGAGAATCAAACTTGAGAGAAGAACCATCCACAAACTTGACTGACTTGCTTGATGCACTGACCGACTTCACCTGCAGAATGAAATATCTCAGTTAATGATGTATGAAATAGCTCACAGTAAATAGAATTAATTATTTAATGTACCAAATCAGATAAATGAAGTACCACTTTGATAAAGTATAGCCCTTCAATGATTTGGATACTTATTTATGTCCATGTGTACTTTATACAGGTGTTATCATCTGTGTGTACTTTAGACAGGTGTTAATGTCCATTTGTAATTTAAATGTCTGTATGTTCTTTAGACTGGATTTACTGTCTGTGTGTGCTTTAGATGTCTGTACTTTCGAGAAGTATTAATGTCTGTGTGTACCTTAGATATCTGTGTATGTACTTTAGACATGTGACAATATCTGTGTGTACTTTAGACAGGTGTTACATGTGACAATATCTGTGTGTGCTTTAGACAGGTGTTAATGCCTGTGTGTGCTTTATACAGGTGTATAAGTGTATGTGTACTTTAGACAGGTGTTTATATCTCAGTGTGTATTTAGGACTGGCCTATCTCAGAAAATAAGGCTCACTGATAAGTAGTGTAAAGTGAGAAACCATTCTCCATAAGACATGGGTTAACTACACAAATCTTACTGCTCCACCGGATTTTTGCACTCGAGTTTTCTATGAGTTACAGCCATGTCTAAAGATCATTTTTGAAATATACAGGCAATACTGGATCAAATAACTATAAACACAAGAATACTGCTTGCATAAATTATATTCAAGCACTTGAGGATAAGACTAGGGTCAACCTTAGGCAGATTGGACCAATTTGGCCCAATTGGGCCCCACTCTTGCAAAGGCCCTGCTCATTAGTAATTTTTAAAAATATATTTGAAGAGAGAAAGTAATTTTAAAGCGATGGAAGAAAATTTTAAGTTCAGTATCAAATAAAACTTGTTTAAAAGTTTATTCCAAATGTTGTGCTCGCAGGAGGCCCCATGCAAAATTATCCAAATTGGGTCACACACCTGCTAAGACCATTCCTGGATAGGACAATAAAAGCTGTAACTTCCATCCTTCAAATTTGCTGTACACTTACCTGGTCTAAAGGATCCAGTGCATCACTAATTACATCACATACAAACCTACCTTAAAAGCTACTTGTATCAAGCAACCACTTGTCTTAAATGGGCACTTTTTCAATCTCACTACATTAAATTACTGTAGAGTGCAACCATTATAAATAAACCAGCTCATTTATGAGACCATTTTTCTCACTTCCAAGATATGGCTGCTCAAGATGTTTTAATTGTACTATCTTAATCCCAACTTTTCTTATGACAGCAGACTATTATGGATGCTCAGACTTACACATCGCTGTATTAAACTGCCATTTGTGCTCAGCAAGAGTCCCAAGTGGTCTGTGATCACTCACCTGGCTGACATTTGCTTAGACCAGACAACCAAAAAATCTTGGTCAGTAGGATATTTTCTGTAGAAATTTATTCCAATGCTGTTGATTGGATATATTACGAACAATTCATAGTTTCTCTATTGTTTTTTTTTTAATCCTAAGCTATATCTCATGTACATCAGCCTAATTTATACAATACTGTAAGGTCTGTATGCCATGATACTTTCTATCCAAACTGGTAAAATTCTGCTCAAAGGCTGAGCAAGATAAATTTGTTGAAATGTTCAACATTATTTAGCAATGGCAGCCATATTTAATGGCAGACTGGCATCTGTTGTAAAATCAAGAAAGCAGATCATGCCAGGATCCTTTCTACCATATCCAGTAAAATTCTGTTCTACAATTTCTGAAAAGGGAATTAGAAAGGGAAGCACAAAAGGAAGCGATCTAACCAAACTAAACATATATGGAAAAAAAACCTCTCAAAGTACTAACCTAATTAGGACAAATCCTATATGGAACACAAGCTCTAGCCATAATACAAATATATACATTGTTTCATGAAGATATTTCAATCAATTAAGGAGCATGTACTAAAAAAATATGTGATAGATGGAAAGGAAGATAGATAAAATTTGTTTTAAAAATTGGAAGCACACCATAGATAAAATTGGTTCTAAAAATTGGAAGCACTCTTAAACTGGTGATCAGACAAACCCATTTTTTACAGGACAGAGTATCTAGTCAGGATACAAATGAATTCAATGTTTCATTAAGCTATCTCATAGGGATCGGGAGATATTAAGTAAAGGAAGGTCTGGTGAATAGATGTATCAACAAGCTCACTCCAGTATGCTTACCACCCCAAACTTTGTTTCTGGGAGGCATGAATAACAGGATGACCAGAAAAAACACATTGTCTGTAAACAAACTGTCAGACAGACAGACAGAAATGGTGACTCACCTCTTTGTTTGTCTGAACAGTGATGTCATTTGAGCTGTAAAAGTCTTTATTTCTCAGAGCAATAGCTTCAGGTGCTGTATCCATTGCCTGCAACAAGGAGCAATATTTTAACCAGTCTATATTCAAACATGAGATTCTATTGGCACCATAAATACAGAGTAATATCATAAGCAGTCCATGTTCAAACATGAGATTCTATTGGCACCATAAAAACAGAGTAATATTATAAGCAGTCCATGTTCAAACATGAGATTCTATTGGCACCATAGATACAGAGTAATATTATAACTAGTCTATGTTCAAACATGAGATTCCATTGCACCATAAATACAACGTAATATTATGACCGGTCTATGTTCAAACATGAGATTCTATTTGCACCATAAATACAGAGTAATATTATAAGCAGTCCATGTTCAAACATGAGATTCTATTGGCACCACTGATACAGGGTAATATTATAACTAGTCTATGTTCAAACATGAGATTCCATTGCACCATAAATACAACGTAATATTATGACCGGTCTATGTTCAAACATGAGATTCTATTTGCACCATAGATACAGGGTAATATTATAACCTGTCTATGTTCAAACATGATATTTCATTTGCACCATAGAATCACATTCATTAATACCCAAATTCATATATGAAATGTAACCATTCATCTCAAGCTACTAAGTCTAGTAACAGTGGCAATCCTACATCAGAAAACTGAACTATGAAGTAGAAAAGAACAATTTACATATGTTTATTGATACAGGTGCTCACAGAAACATAAACACACTCATGCATGCACACATGAAAGAGTTGCTTACTTTGCTAAGTTTTATTCTATCATATGGCAGGTACTTGTCCTTAGACACTAGAGTTATCTTCCCTTGGAAACCTTCCTGTCTAAGTGTCTCAGCACAAGATACAGAGGCTGGTCCTGCAAAAACAGACACTCTAAATTTGGAAGATCAAATAATGTAAATACATGTACTGCAGTATGAACTATATAGTGGACTTTTTTTTTAGAAAGTATCATTATATTTCCTACGACGGAATCAAATGAAGCCTTTAATACACTACATTTATTTTATACTGATATGCAAATTGTTACAAGAATATAATAAAGGACATATATAGCAAAGCAGCAAAATGCTTGCTTGACACCTTAATGGTCCTAGGTTTAATCCCCTGTACATATATATGCAAGGGTTTGTCATCATCCAAAGGTTAGTGTTTTTTTTTCAGATTTCTTCTGCATACTCAACTTCATCGACAACATCATGCCAACATCAAAACCCTCAAAAGTACACATTGTAAATTGTTTGAATTTGTTGTGAAGCCAATTATAAAACTAGAAATGTGTTATGGAACATTGATGCCCCCATTGCAGTGCCTGGAAACTGAGCTAAATACAAAACTTAACTGAATTAATATATGGATAATGGAAGGAAATAAGATAACACTATCTGCTCAGGCACTGTCATGGTGGGACACACAAGTTCAGCTGAAACATTTTATATGCATACAATATACACAAGATAGCTCAGATATTGGCATGAGGTGGTTTCTCAGGGGAAGATAACCAGAACACATGAGTAAACAATAAACGTTACACAGCCGACCACTTACCCTGGCACATATGACTGCTGCTGTTGTTGTTGTTGTTGTTGTTGTAGGATTTAATGCCATTTTTCAGCACAAGATAGGCTATACATGACGGCCAGTATTACTGGTGGAGGAAGAACCCAGGGAAACCCCGGAAAGAACCACTGACCCACGAAGCTACTGGCAAGCTTTCTCACATACCCACATTGGCTGAACCCACATATGACTGCAGCTCAGGAATGAAACTTACACTACAGAGGTACAAAGCATATAGCCTATGTATTACCCAACCTCCTTCTTACAAAATGAAATACTTTTCTTTTAGATTGACTATTTAGACAGGATATCTGATTATTTTTGGCACGATATTTTGATTATTTTACAGTTAATCCAGGATATTTTGGATACTTTACTGTTAAGCCAGGATTATTTGGATATTTTGCTGTTAAGCCAGAATATTTTGGATATTTTACTGTTAAACCAGGCTATTTTGGATGTTTTACTGTTAAGGCACAATAGTTTGGATATTTTATTATAAAGCCATGATAAATGGATATTTTACTGTTCACACAGGATGTTTTGGATATTTTATTGTTCACACAGGATATTTTGGATATTTTATTATTAAGCCAGGATAAATGGATATTTTACTGTTCACAAAGGATATTTTAGATATTTTACTATTCACACAGGATAATTTGAATATTTTACTGTTCACACAGGATATTTGGATATTTTCTGTTTACACAGGATATTTTGAATATTTTACTGTGAAGTCTGGATATTCTTCATATTTTACTGGATATTCTGGATATTTTACTGTGAAGCCAGGATATTTTGGATATTGTAATGTTCAGACAGGATAATTTGGATATTTTCTGTTGAGGCAGGATATCTAGGATATTTTCCTGTTAAGTCAGGTTATTTGGATATTTTACTGTTAAAGCAAGAAGTATAGGTTACTGTATTTGTATGGGAAAATATGTTTTCAGACAGATAGACTGCATGACCTTGGGAGTGCATTATATCCATCCAAGAAAATGAATTCATATTTTCCCATACAAATGCAGTAACCTTTTTATTATATGCTCATTTTCTTATTCAACCTAAGGCTTAATTATATAAACAAAAATACACTAAAAGAAACAAAGTAACTGAATTTACACAGTATTTTAAACTAAATACACAACAACAATATTAATGTGCACATAACTCTGCCCAGCTAAATTTGAACTTAGTTGTGTAGTCAACATCACTTTCGAAAGAAATTGTCATTTTGGTCTACTTAAAATTGAAATTTAAAGTCATATTGTGAATGAATGCGCACTGCAACATCTTTACCATTTGGTCTGGAATGAATAGATTTTGGTGTTTTTGTTGATTCTACTAAATTTCATGATTATGGACTGGATTTAACTGTGTCAATTCTACATGAAGTAACATCTGATTTGTGCAGCGAGGGAGCAGCATGTTGACTCATCTGCATGTGCATTTCTGTTCTGTCATTGATTGTTTGGAATCATAATGTGGGAAAAATATGAACTATTTCAATTGTAATTATCGAAAAGACGCTATGGAATACAATGTTCATTTCATTTTGAATGCAGTAAGGAGGATGTTATTACACTTGGAATGTAGTCCAAATTACAGTACAATTTATAAATGTGCAATCAAGCTTTGGAACCCATGACAGCTCATGTAATTTGGATTTGCAGAACTAAGAAAGTACATTTTGAAGAAATTCAGGATGTAAAACTTTAAGTATTTTTTTTGCCATTCTTATTACCAGCTAAAGAAGACATGTTTATACCTTGTCACTTGTATGCTATTTGTAGGGACCCCAGCAATTTTATGACCTGTTTGGCATCTATCGCTAGCCTAAATTCAAAACATTATATCCAAAAAGTTAATGTGGAATATTGCAAAGCAGCTGGTATATGGCAGTCCACGAAACAGCTGCTTTTTAGTTCATTCAGAAACAAATTTAATCAACCAAAACATAAAGTGTCTGCTACATGAGTGTACACGATTTGTTTACAAAGTAGTTTCTAATACTCTATTGGGCATGTGTGTTGTGCACATGAGTGCAATATGAAGGTGTGCAATATCATAAAATATTGCATGATTCTGCCAATGTGAAGTTAACAGAGACAAGAATGAGCATATATTAAATTTTTGATATTGTATTGTTCAGACAGGATATTTTGACTATTTTACTGTTAAGCCAGGATATTTTGGATACTTTACTATTAAGGCAGGATACTTTGGATACTTTACTGTTAAGGCAGGATATTTTGGATACTTTAGTGTAAAGGCAGGATATTTTGGATACTTTACTCTTAAGGCAGGATATTTTGGATACTTTACTCTTAAGGCAGGATATTTTGGATACTTTACTCTTAAGGCAGGATATTTTGGATACTTCACTATTGTTTTGACTCTGGTCTGATGAGACACAGTCTATGAAGAACTCATTTTTTGTTGGTATCATTATTCTTGGCATTGCATATAAACTAAATTGAACAAATTTCATTCTATTTGATATTTTGTCACATATCACCAACTCAAAAGTCACTTCTAGCAATCTTATTCTTACAATCTGTTTTGAAATTATGATATCAGATCATATTTATTACCTTAAAATTAATCCATTAAATATATGCTGCATCTGATCTACTCCCTGCTGGCTCAGGAATGCAGAACATGTTCAATGGGCCCATCTGAATGCTGTAGGATGCAATCTTTTTGCCTGTACATGTCCTATGACAATGTTCCAGCTAATAAGGCCTTGGACATTTTTAAAGAGTATCATTTACCTAAATTCTTTTTTAACCCTATTTCTACCTTTATATTTTTTGAAGTCTTTTTGGGTGTCCACGACAGTGTCCAACAGTTAAAACAATAGAGTAAAAAGAGTACAGCTGTAAATATTGTGTTAAACTGAAAACCAGATGCAAACTAGGATCAACATCAATAAATGAATTATCGCAAATATCATGAACTTATATGGACCAGATAAAATGCAGAGAACATGAAGTAAGTCTAATGACTTTTATAAATCACATATTGTTTAGTAATAATTCTTGTAAATATATGTCTGACATAAATCTGTGACTTATGGCAACATGCTTTTCAAAAATCTTGCATTAAATATTGCAACAGACTTTAATTTACAACCACGGTTTTTCATGACTTACAGCAATGATAGATCTCACATAAAGCATATACTCCTTCTTTAAAATAATGTTCATGGAAGATAAGGTGGTGACCAGAATAATGAGCGAGGGAGCCTTAACTTGAGGAATGTTCATTTACATTTGTGTCCTGGCAGTGAATTAAAAGAAAAATATACAGAAGTCACCGATGTGAAATTACAAATATGGTTTAGATTAGTCCAGAGAACTAAAAAACAAATTTGACGAATATTATGGTATCTCTAAGATTATACCCATATCATAAGGGCAGTGTTATAACAAGGGGCTTCAAAGAGAGAGACCAGTGTGTAAGTGATTTACTATATTTGCCTACATCATAAGGGTAGTGGTACAGCAAGGGGTTTTAAAGTGAGTGACCAGTGTGTAAGTGATTTCCTCTATATACCTACATTATAAGAAGGGCAGTGGTATTTCAAGGGGTTTTAAAGTGAGGGACCAGTGTGTAAGTGATTTATTATATATACCTCCTCCAATTATGACAACTGACTTTTGGTTGGCAGCTGAGGCTTTGCACATTGCTTTCTGACGCTTAGAGGTGGCTAAGGCAGACTTTTCAGCTCGGATTTTAACTTTTCCATTAGCTACTTCAACCTAAAAATCACAAAAAATACAAAAAATAAGCTCAGATTGGGAGGGGAAATTTATTGAAGAAAGTGTAATTAAAGTCATCTCTCTGCTGTAAAGGAGTTAACTAAATAAATTTAAATATTAACCACTAATTTCTACATTTGTTGTTAAGATTTTACTTTACATCTCACATAGTAGTGTCATACAAATTAATGACCTGGTATATAGGTAAGCTGTCCAGTCCAGGAAACTCCTCAATGTCACCCGTCTTCACATTGAAACAGGCTCCATGCCAAGGGCAGCGAACTCTTCCATTACAGAGGACACCTGTCAATCAAAAGAACACAACAATTACAGACTGAGAAATTTTTTTAAAAAACTGCTTTGTACACAGCTTAATTTATAGAAACTGCATAAATTTACAGAATATTTAACAATAATATGAAGTTCAAAAATTCTGCCTGGGATTATATTTTGTGAGATTAGCTAGCCATATCTTTATTCATTTTGTCACTACCTAAATTTTAAGGGATAATGAGATAACCAAAATTATTGTTTTCATTGTCATGTTCTAAACAGCCACTGTTTTAAAAGAAAACAAGAAATGTGCTCAAGGAATACAAATGCCCCACCACACTGCCAGTGAAAATGATCTAAATACAAAATTTAACCAGATGAAAGGATGTGGGGAACACTCAATCAGAACATACTTGGGCCTTTCCACAAATGATCATAAAAACACCTAAGAAATACTGCTATAGCCACTATTGCTATACATGTAGCTTGCCTACCAAATAATGGTAACTTTATTTGCACATCACATACCACTGCAGTGTTCATTATGGCAACTCAACTGAGATGGCTTATTCAGGGCCAAAACATTCTCCAAGTTTCTTTTTCAAGTGTGAACTCACAAGAGAACATTCTTTCACTGAATTTGTTTAAATAATTCCATACAGGTATCCTAATGCTTTAGACAAGCTAATAGTTTCATTTTGATACTTTAGTGTGCCATTTTCCAGCAATTTTCCTTTTTATACTGTACAACACAAAGTATTGTCAAGGCAAAATTTAGCAGAAACTGCATGATGGTACTAACTGGGATAACACTATATGTACAAACCATATGAATGTCGGTAGAAAATGTATGGGGTGTTCTAACTGGGCTGATACAAGATGTCCAAACCAAATGAATATTGGTAGAAAATGCATAACTTGTTCTGACTGGGCTAACACTAGGTGCCCAAACCATATGAACATCGGTAGAAAATGCATAGGGTGTTCTGACTGGGCTAACGCTATATGCCCAAACCATATAAATATTGGTGCATGTGTGTGTTTTGGATTTTTAACATAGCTTTAATAATTTTTTAGTCACATTGCTATGATGTCTGCAGTGTGGCAGTTTATGGTGCTGTCTAACACTGGGGCAGCATGCCGCAGACATGTTGCATGATGTCCCACCCAATCACATTATCCTGACACCAAGCCGACCAGTCCTAATACTATCCTCTTAAGGTTGAGTGCCTAACAAGGCAGTTACTAGTACCATTTTTGTAAGTCTTTGGTATGTCTTGGCCGGGGTTCAAACCCATGACCTCCCTCATCCGAGGAGGATGGTCTAACCACTAGGCCACCAGATCGGTCCATATGAATATTGGTAGAAAATGCATAATGTGTTCCAACTGGGCTCATACTATATGCCCAAACAATATAAATATCAGTAGAAAAGGCATGAGGTGTTCTGACTGGGTTAAAATTATATGCCCAAACCATATGAATATTGGCAGAAACGGCATGAGGTGTTTTGATAGGCTAACACTATATGCCCAAACCATATGAATATTGGTAGAAAAGGCATGAGGTGTTTTGATAAGCTAACACTATATGCCCAAACCATATGAATATTGGCAGAAAAGGCCTTATGTGTCTTGGCTGGGCTAACACTATATGCCCAAACCATGTCTGTAGTAGACATGAAGGTTAATGGTTTATATTTCATTTGAAATTGGTTACTTTATGTACTAGAAATGAAAAAAAGTGATCTAGTTTTATGAAAAACTGAAGAATCATTTGGAAGAAGCTGAATGGATGAATCAATGATGTGTTATACATGTGAGATAAATCACAAATCCTATAATTTTATCTTGCACTGTAAATGAAAAGCAGCAATTAAAATCAATGAAAATGCAAAACTTCTTTTCAAATTAACAAATTTGTTTACATATCTAGACAGGTGACATACAAAAATCAACAAAATAAGTCAAGGAATTATCCCAATTGCTGAATGACTTGTGCAGCATTCCCTCACCATAAGGCCCCTCATTATCACCGAGATTTTGTTATAACTTAAAGGCAAGTATGGTACTGGATCCGATTTCATTAACTGACAAGAAAGTTATATGTATCATGTACTTCAGTATAAGTCAATGTATTCTATGGCTCCTATGGACAGTGTTATAATGAGGGAATACTGTATACCATTAAAAGGTGGTCTCACTATAAGGTAGTATACTCTATGGCTCCCATGGATGTCATTATAATGAGGCAGACTTGTAATGCTAACCCGTCTAAAGCCTGTATAATTTATTAAAATATTACTGCCATCTACAGCTTTATTACCATATATACTCACTATGTAACACCAGATCAGAGTCTATGATGTTCGCTGTGGAATTTGACTTATAAGCAAATAAGTATGGTCTATACGGAGGTACATACCTTTTGACAAAGGGGCACCATAATGTGTACATTTGGCTCCAAGAGCGAAGAATTCCGATCCCTGTTTCACTAGGAGAGCTTTCTCTCCTCCTACATCTACCTCTCGCATTCTGGAAAAGACCATATGACGAAAAATAGTGCATGAGAATTCCATTTTTTAAAATGTATAAAATTAGTTGAATAATTGATCTTGTGGACCTGACAAACAAATACTGAAATTTTCAACAAGTTTCATAAATTCATTCAAAGTGAATATAAATGTAAAATACAAACTGAAAACAAATTTTCAAAACCCAAATTTGAAAGGTGAGTCTGCTTTCAGACATTACCTGTGTATAAAGGCCAGTTTGGACTTTTCCCACCTGTTGCTGCTATTGACAGATCTGACTGTCCTTCATACCTGCTTTTTACAGTGCATGTATGAAATATCAGTTGTTATTTCAACTGCAGCAATCCTTAGGATCCAACTTCCTGAGTTCTGGTTATCCATGTCCCTATATCCTGTGCATCAGCCCTTGCAACTCCACATTAGTACTGGACACTCTTCATAACTCTACAAACTCCAACAAGTCTCTATTCCAGATGTATTTGTACACAGATACAGAGCTTGATTGGTGCATTGTTCTGTGACAAGATGTGCCCATTATGCCAATGACAGTATTACATTACTGGTGGTGCAGTGTTCTAAGACAAGATGTGCCCTTGGTATGTCAAAGACCCTTTTACGTGGCTGCTGCAGTGTTCTGTGACAAGATGTGCCCCTGTTATGCCAAAGACTGTTTTACATGTCTGGTGCAGTGTGCTGTGACAATATTTTCTATGGCCATGACAGTGAGAGTTTTGCATGGCTGGGGCAGTGTTTTGTGACAATATTTTCTACTGTTATGCCAATAAGTAATTTGTATTGCTGGTGCAGTGCTCCTTGACAATATTTTCTACTGTTATATCAAAGGGTGTTTTGTATGTGTGTGTGATATGGTATTTTAACATAGCTTTAACAATTTTTCAGTCATATTGCTACGATGACTGCAGTGTGACAGTTTATAGTGATGTCTAGCACTGATGCATCATGCTGCAGACATGTAGCATCATGTCCCACCCAGTCCTATTATACTGGCACCAGGCCGACCAGTCCTAACACTAACCTCTTAATGCTGAGCATCTAGCAAGGCAGCTGTTAGTACCATTCTTATGTCTTTGTTATGACTTGGCTAGGGTTCGAACCCGCAACCTTTCGCATCCAAGGCAGACGCTCTAACCACTAGACCACCGGAGCAGTGAAGAGTGTTTTGCATTGCTGGTGTTGTGTTCTGTGACAAGATGTTCTCCTGGTATGCTAAGGAGTGTTTTACATACACCATAAACTTTAAATTGAACCTATGTCTTGTATTTTGCTTAACCTAAAGCCATGTTCCTCTATTGTCACACAAACGGATTATGTAGCACAGTTTAGGAAGATGTGGTACACTCAGCCCATCAATACAATAACTTTCACATTTGTCACGTCTTGCAAGCAACCCCTTGTGATAAAGTAATAATAAAGCAGGGTTACTTTTAAAAGAAGTTGGGGTAAATCAAAGTATCTTATAAATAAAAATACATGAAGCATGAAATTTATGTAAGTTACTGAAATAAAACCTTTACTTGGTTACGTTAATTTTTGAAAACTTGAAACCAAATCATGCTCTTACTCACATGCTAACTATTTCTTAAGTCAAAGATGCCCTTTTCTTCTTAAACATCCAGGTTCACATCACAGGGACCACATCTGAATTCATTTTGCTATGCTGCTCATGCTGTGTGTAATTGATTTTCAACATAAAGTTGCAACTGACACTCTACCAGCTGAAAATAATTTCCATGAATCCAACTGCTGAATGTTGCAACCATCTCCAATATTCTTAAGCAGTAAACTGATATTCAAGATGGACATGTGTGTGTGATTTGGATTTTTAACCTAGCTTTAATAATTTTCCAGTCATATCTCTACGAGGCCTGCAGTGTGGCAGTTTACAGCGATGTCTAACACTTGGACATCATGCGCAGACATGTGGTATTATGTCCCACACAGTCACATTATCCTGAAACCAGGCTGATCAGTCCTCAAACGAACCTCTTAATTCTGAGCACCAAGTGAGGCTACTGCTAGTAACATTTTTATGTCTTTGGTATGACTCAGCTGGGGTTCAAACCTATGACCTCCCACATCGAGGTGTGTTCTAACCACTTAGGCCACCAGAGCAGTCCCATAATGAAAGTAAGATCAGTATCATTTGCATTTATAAAAAATTAAATATCAAAATTCTTTTGGTGAGATCCCTGCAATATGGCATGTGTATTATATGGATTTTTAACGTAGCTTTAACAATTTTTCAGTCATATCGCTACGATGTCTGCAGTGTGGCAGTTTATAGTGATGTCTAGCACTGGGGCATTATGCTGCAGACATGTAGCATCATGTCCCATCCTGTCACATTATCCTGACACCTGGCCGACCAGTCCTAACACTAACCTCTTAATGCTGAGTGCCTAGTTAGTATCATTTTCATAAGTCTTTGGTATGACTCTGTCAGGGTTTGAACCAGCGACCTCCCGTATCCAAGGTAGATGCTCTAACCAATAGGCCACCGGAGTGGTCCCTGTCAATATGGCAATCTATGAGTAGCAATTGTTTCTTGCTAGTCATCGCAGTTGACATATTGGATGCAAAATCATTACCTTTTTCATTTAGGTCCCACTAGACATCATAAAAAGACTTTAGGTGAAAAAAAACCCCACCTGTCAGTTTCAACATCCATCCAAGAGTACAGATAACAAACTTCTCACTACGACCACTATGATGTCAGATCATCATCCTTTTCAACTGTGACCAAGCAGACATCACAAAAAGTCTTACAGCGAAAACTCTATGCTGATATGACCATCTATTTAAAAGCAGTGATAAGGCAAGTGGTATCATTTTCAATTAGGACCAAGTAGACCTTGAATTTTGTCAGTAAAGTTTCATGGCAATACTCTAAGTAGTTTATAAGGTGTACCGATAAAAAAAATTGCACTGATGGAGGATGGTAAACAGACCATCCCCAAAATATTGGAGGATGGTGAACAGACCATCCCCAAAATGATGGAGGATGGTGAACAGACCATCCCCAAAGCTCTTATGGTCTATGACCAAAAGTGGGCAAAAGAAGTAGGGAAAAAAGGAAAAAGCAAAGGAAAAAAAAATGAGTCTGACAAAAAAGAAAAAGTGTGAAAAATAAGAATACTAGAACTGTTGGAAAGGACTGTTGGAAAGGACTGTTGGAAAGAGTGGCTCCTCTGAGCCCTTTTTCTTTCCTCTGAAACACAATTAAAGCTTAATTAAATCTTAATTATTTATTGAAATAATGAGACAATAATTGGTAATGACTTTGGGTCCAGTAAGCCTGCCCTAGTGGATATGAAAAGGCAGTGATTATTGATTCTATGGTCCGCGCATGATAACCATTACTCCAAGGTTTTGAAACATATGGCATGCAAATAAACTTCAACCGTAACAATTGTTGATGCTGATGATTACTATGACAGAATGATTGATACAGATGTTTTGCCTATGCTAAAGCAGGCGAGACAATAACTATAAAAAAGGCCCTTTTAACATATGGAATGTTATGCCATATGGTGAAAGATGGTAGACTGGTTACAGCAGGATAATCACTTGTATTATGGAATATTAACTTGGCATGTAATTGTTTTATTAATTTAACATTTGTACTTACTCCCCATCCTTAAGTTCATCAACCCCACACACAACAGCTTCAACCTGATTGGCAGCCATGGTGTTGTCTGCTTTACTAGACTGGTTCCTTACTGTGGTGACAGACTGAGGGATACTGTACTCAGGCTTTGATTTCACTGCAGATGGTATGACAGTAGTACCTGTCCAAAAGACATCAATCATCAAAGCTGCACTCATCAATCTACCTTTACTGCATTATGACTGAATAAATGTGTTCTTCTTACAAGATCAAAAACTTGTTACAATAATAAATCTGCTGACAGGGCAAAATAATTGTAACAATGTTAGAGATAAGTAAGCAATTACTATTCTGAATTGTTTTATCACTGATATGAATGCAACCAATGTAGTGCCATTGTGAAGCTCTAACTCACTGCTTTTTATTATTGTGTTAGCAGCTTTTAATCATAAGATGCCATAACTGCACTTGATATCACTCACCTGGCTAATGTTACTGCACTTGATATCACTCACTTGGCTAATGTTACTGCACTTGATATAAATCACCTGGCTAATGTTACTGCACTTGATATCACTCACCTGGCTAATGCTACTGCGCTTGATATTAGTTAACTGGCTAATGTTACTGTACTTGATATCACTCACCTGGTTAATGTTGCTGCACTTGACATCACTCACCTGGCTGCTGTTACTGCGCTTGATCATGCAATATTAGGCATTCAGTAAACTTCCAATTTATGCATATTCGACTAAGAAGTGTCTTGTGTTACGTGAATTAATATTTACACCCAAGCATAAAAATACACCCAGAGATGTACTATTTCACTCATGTATGTGTAAACATGCAGCATGGGTTACCAAACATGAACTGCCATTTCTTATGTATTCAATCTGCATGAAAGTCTGGATCCCCGCTGATAGATGGATTTGAGGCATGCTAACTCGAAATACCGGTACTGTATATGACATTTCTCTGGTACATGACGTTTCTCAGGAATGCAATATATGTGTAAATTGGGGGGTTTAGTATATTTAATTTTGTTTTCAATTTATATATCTATTCTTATCTTTCAATTGTGAATCTTGCACATTTTAGTAGTTCTGTTTGAGTATTATTGAAATCAAAATAATCAGTGAAAGAAACATCAGAATAACAATGTGACAAACTCAATCAAAGCCACCAAGCAGAAAAAGCCATTCTTTGTCTAGTTTAGTTATGCTGAATTACCCCTCGAAAGGAGCCTGTATCTCTTGAATAAGTCATGGAAGTTATGCCAAAAAAGAAGCTTGTGTCCCTTAAATCAGTTATGGAGATGATTCCTTGGAAAGATATCGTAACAAGCCATGGGAGACAATTTGCTATGCTCCTTTATCATACGGGAGTGTAGTGGACCTGATGAAGCTAGAAAGAACCCCATATCCTCTTGGTTGTATGGAAAAAAATGTATACAGTATCTTAAGTCAAAAGAATGCGTCTTCCTTAAGTGGTGGTCTTTAAAGCCTGATTTCATCCATTATAGGTCAGATCAGTATACATTTAGTAAATGAAAGTTTACAATGCAGTTCTTGCTAAAACATCCATTATAAATAAAACCCATTGCAAGAAATTTACGTCTACGTTTAACAACAATTATCCAGTTTTAATTCAGAACATATGTCAGGTATCCATACCACAAACCTACCTGCTTGTCGCTTTAGCACCAAATGAAGTGTTGCAAATGTCAGCTATAAGCCTCTATTGAAAATCCTGACTCTAATCCACAATTTATATCTCCTGAAGCTACACCATTAATTATCACATTTTACATCTTACCTGGAATTTATATCCTGTATTTGCCTATCAGAACTAACTCTCCACTTGATTTGTAGTCTATTTAAGATGTGATTTACACTCACACAGCACTCAAATACCACAAGGATATTGTTCTACATTTTTACCTTTTGGACACTTGAGTAGATATGTGACATTAAACTCAAAATAGATTCACATACAGCTTATCAGCTGACCCTGACCCTTTCATATGACCTTGGTTATAACTTAGCAACTTTGATATTTGGAGAACTGGGATAATTGTATTTATCAGTGTACAGTGATGCTAGTGTTTAAGTGTTAGCCTTTTAGTATATCTTCCCTGCAACAAATAAAACTAGACCAACTAAAATATGGCTCATTATTGCATATTTCCCAAGTTCTGTAATTACATAATCCAATTCTACCATCCCCACCCCTCCATACTTACCCCTACCCCCAAATAGTTACCCAGGGGTCATAATTCAAAATCTCATACAAATGATACACATGACGTGTCAAGAATCCTGTTATAACTACATATATGAAGTCTGGTAAGTTAATATCTGAAAATATAACTAAAATTGAAATTCTCATTTTAAATCTGATCTTTCACCCCCTCCCAGGCTTAGGAGCTATGGATGCCCCTCCCACCATCTCTAAATGGTTACCTACTCCAAGGACAACATAATTAGGCTAAATAGTTTCATGAATTTGCACCTCAGGTGATTTGGGAGATGTGGTAATGGAAAAAGGATGGATGGATTGCCAGGTGGAAGATATTGGGATAATTCCCTATCTTTTAATGTATAGTAGGTATGCATGTAGTAATAGCATGGGAATCTTTGCTAATTTAAATTTGTGAGGAACACACCAATCGGGAAAATAACAGTAAAAATATAAATTCATATTTTCATATTCTTCAGTACCCCATAGGGATATGTTTGCCACACCCATGTATGAATTCACCATTCCATTGTCTGAAAATGTATCGTGGTATCAAGGATATTACCCAGGACATAATTCTGGAGAATTTGGGGAAACATCCCACTGGATAGTATTGTTCTTGCATGTATTTTTCCTTGGAAAGATATTATACACTCAAATGAATATGCTTTTTCACATACATGTATACTGCAAAGGGTGGGAGATTTCAAGTAATGATCCTCTTGTATTAACCCCCCATTAGCCATGTCCCTTGGGGCTCGTTGAAAAATTCCACCAGTGTTGGCACAACATACACCTGCATTATCAACACTGATTCATGTATCATATTTTTAGCCTAATGGTGTAGGCAACTTTTCATGATGTGTATGGACTACACAGAACATTATTCCTGCAGTTCTTTGAAAGTGTATAAATAATTAAAGCTCATCTGTGTCTTTAAAAAAAAATCTCCATCTTTATTGAATAAAGGAATATGTACCCTAGTAATGGGCTTCTAGTGCAATCTACTGTACTAACTGATGACAGATAATGTTGGGTACTCATGCGAGAGAAATATCTACAATCTGTAAATATATGGCAGTAAACAACCTTTCACTGATATCAATGAAACAGAACACAAAACTCCTTGAACTCAGTGTAGATTCATTCAGCTAGGTGCAGGTGCACTAGACACCTGACAATACTAGTGTAAGGTACAAATCATATACTACATCATATACTGTAGTTTTTCTAATAAACAACTGAACCAGTGTAGTTTCCAATGTGTGTGAGTGTGTATAAATCACATACTATATACCACAGTTTTTCTAATAAACGAACTGGGGCAGCACAATTTCCAACTCTGTGTGTGTGTGTGTACAAATCATATATCATATACAATAGTTTTTCTAATAAACTTACTGGGGGCAGTGGAATTTCCAAAGTGTGTGTACAAATCATATACTATATACCATAGTTTTTCTAATAAACGCACTGGGGCAGCATAAATTACAACTGTGTGTGTGTGTGTGTGTGTGTGTGCGTGTGCATGTGTGTGTGTGTGTGTGTTAAATACCATACAGCACTGCTGGACTTAAAATGTCTGTAAATTAAGGTGTTTTGATTTTTCTAACAGTCTTTGGATTACTCATGGACTGTCTGAATTATTTGGACATACCATAACAGATATATATGGATCTATAAGCCTCAGTAAAGTAAGAATTTCTTTTTTTGTGGAAAAAACGGAAGCATTTATAAGAAGGTGGGGGGCTTCCAACAGAATAACTATAGTAACTATTTTGATATTTAAATACCCAAAATACATGTAAAATTTAAAGCAAGAGAATTAAATCAGTGATTGGAGCCATTTTTTTTGCCAACTGATCTAAGTACTGTACATGTAATGGTGGTACGATAGTAAGTGAAGATCAGTGTTGTCCTTAGGATCTGTTGAGCTAGAGACAAATCTGGAGTGCAAATAATTGCTTGCATTTGAAATAATTGAAAAAAAGCTTGTCCAAGGGGTTTAGTGGGGGTCAAGATTTATGGAACATAGGCCTAAAATTAGTGGAAAACATGCAACCATGCCCTCAGTGTACAACCTTAATTGGTACATTATTTCTTACCATTTGTTTTACCAGCTTTAGTGTACTTACTGGTAATGTAGTATATTGATTCCTTAGCTTCAATGGAATACAGTAATGTTTCCCCAGCTTTAAGAGTACTTAATAATTCATTGCTTACCTAGTTTCAATGGAATACAGTGTAATGTTTCCATAGCTTCAGTGGAATACAATGTAATGTTTCCCTAGCTTTAAGGGTTTTTAATACAGTATATTGTTTCCTTAGCTTCAAAGGAATTTAATACACTGTAATGTTTCCCTAGCTTTTAGGGAACTTGATACAGTTTATTGTTTCCTTAGCTTCAAAGGAATTTAAAACACTGTAATGTTTCCCTAGCTTTAAGGGTACTTGATACAGTGTAGTTTTAGCACGCAAATGATTTTGACAAGTATGATTTCCTAAATGTTTCCTTTATAACAAAATTCAATAAGGAGACTGCACCTTTTACAACTTAAGATTTTTTTTCGAAATTTCTTATACTAATGAAGATGTCAACAGGGAAGAAATGTTAACATTTTCATTTCATTTATACCACATTATAGGTATACAGATGCAGGCATATAGTGTAACAATACTGGTCATAATCCTGACAACCCAATACATGTATGATGAATGGCTGACGGGTTCCTTCTTGATGTAATTACCATCATCATATAATGACGAGGTCATGCATAATAACATTATAACTGAATTCAAGGCTCTTAGCAGGAATAAAAAAAAATAATAAGCATGTACAAATACATGTAGGCAGATGTACTGAACCATGTTTGTGTCTTAAGGTGAACAAAATAAATATGCAGGAACATACAACCAGTTTATATTCAGTTTTAAAGCATCAACAGAAAAGACAACAAAAAATTGTGTTTGGAAAGTATGCATGTCCAACTTAAGAAATGTAGCTAGATTGTTCTAGGGAATGAAAGAGACTACCATTAAATCCAAAGAATTACAATAACAAAAAACAAACTGAACTATTACTGTAATAGCATAAAAGTCTAAGCAGATTATATATATATATATATATATATATATATATATATATATATATATATATATATATA